>JAHREE010000358.1:1577290-1641151 GCA_033628505.1 Tringa tobata | reverse complement strand
TGAAGTCCTCCTTCATCTCACCACCGTAATTATTTACATCTTTATGCAGTTCTAAGGTTCAATTTGAGGCATTATCTTGAAGGATATGAATGCCTTTCCTGAATGCACTCGTAATCTTGGTAAAGAATAATCCTGAGCTTCCCGCCATGTGGGTGTATGCCATTCCTGAGGGGCAATCTTGAGAGACTTTAAACACCTCCAGCCTGTCAGCTTTACAGAGATGCTGCTGGATTGGCTCAATGAGGTGTTGAGAGTCTACAGCCGCTTCCAAATGCTCATAGCATTTGGACTGAGAAATTTTGAGCTCAAAGCAGGGTCTGCCCTTGGTCTCTGCCTTTGAAGGTAGACCTAGAGGCACCCCTGAATTAGACTGGAGCTCTCTAAAGACATGTTGGCCTTGGCTTCTGCAGCGTTCCAGCTGGGCAGGGCTGCTGCTTTCTGGGGAATTGGAAAGGCTTGGAAAAGCTCTGCTAAAGTTCTGTTACTCTGTGAAGGCATTTCTTGTGATGACTCTTTTCTGTTTCAACACTTCCCCTCTTTCTGGTGCTCTTGAGTGAAGAGGCCTTGATTGCTTTGCTAAAGTCCTCTAAGGCAAAACAATAGCCATGTGAAATATTCCTGTAAATGAGCTGATATTGTTTTTAAACTGTGTAATAGAAACATAAGTTTTTGTGATATATACTTGAAACGCAAAGTTAACAAAATGCTAGTTTTACTGTTCAGTAAAGTTCCTTTAAGTTCTTAAGTTTCTCCTAAGTTATTAGGTTCTTTTAAGAATGTGCTTCTACAGGAGTTAGCCTTTAGGTTACCTTTGAAAGAAGATATTTCTGCTCCAGCAACGTACCAGTAATGTGTAGTACTTCATTTGTTTTAGGTTTTTGGTTTGGTTTTGGTGGAGTTTGGGTTGTTTTTTTGAAGAGGGTGGATGGTTATTGCTGTATTCTTTTTGCCTAGGTAGTTTAAGGCTTGTCTTGAATACTTGCAGCTTGTTTGTCTAGCATGTAGCTTCTGAACCGGAGTTCCATTGGGACCAGGAGAAAGCTGCTATAGCAGATTTTGGGCAAGTATCAGGAAGCGTGTGGGTTAATCCTCTAGGATGATGGTAGAAGCGTACTCTACTGTGGCTAGTCCTAGTCTCTTCTACCGATCTGCAGCTTTTTGGTAGTTTGGAATGTTACTGTCTGTCTGACCTCGTGTTGTGACAAGTAGGGAGAGTTTGAGTGTCCCCTCTCACCCCACACCATTAAGCCTACTATGGACTAATTTTCCTCCCCTAGAAACACGTAATAGAGTATGATATGTAAGGGTACAGCATACTGTATGTAACCGAACTGCGTTGAAACTGGAGCTGATTTGGAAAAAGCAAACTTTGAAAACTTCACTTTTTTTCAAAATTGGGAGGAGGAGAGCCAGGCTTTTTTCTGTTCAGATGTTGGTTTACACATACGCTAATGGAGTTATCTTTTGCTTTTCTGAAGTAAGAACAACTTGCTTACAGACTTGCTGGTTTTACCACCAGTAGTGCTGCTGCTTGTAACTTGTGTAGCTAGTACCCTTGGGAGGACCTGATTTTCAGTTGATTTTGGTTCTGTGCTCAGTATCTAAGGGATCAGTGGATTCAAAGACTAGGAACGTGATGCTTTGTCAGACTTCTATGCAATGTGCTTGGCTTCTTGCCTGTGACACAGTCGTCAGACCCTCTAAAGATCAGGTAGTATTTTGCTTTCAGTATGAGTTACTGAAGTTCAAGTGATTCAAGTTGCATGTGGGTAACCTGGTTGTTTGTATCTGTTGGACTGGAACAGTGCTGCCCAGATTTCTTAAGTCTTTGTTTGTTTTTCTTACTCTGTTATGCAGTGAATGGCTTGGGAAATGTCCAAGTAGTTCTGTTGTCCACATGTATACAGAGAACTTCACTAACATCAAGTGTTAAAACCAGTGATCTAGTTGAGGATTTAATCAGTATTAAGTAGTGCACCAAATGATCGTTTGCATGAAGACAGACAAAATACTTGGTTCAAAGGCTGTCAGCAATCCAGGCTGCCAGGGGAAAAAAAATGGGAAAATTATTTATGGTATAAAAAAAAAAATCACAAAAATTACTGAACTTGTGAAACTGGAATGAGAAGTAATTCTTCGATGGTGAATGTTTAGTTGCTGGTATGCTAGTCTTGACCATATTTAACAGTTCCTTCCCCCTGCCCTTCAGAAAACACTTAATAGGCACACACTGACTTCTTAAGCACAGGCTGGATAATTTATAAGCTATTTCTATTCTGACTTGTGTCTATGCCAAAATCTCAACATCAGTAACAACGTGTAATGTTGAGTGCGGTGTGGAATTTAAATTAGATTAGGTGCTTATTTAACTTGGAAATGGTTTCCTCTCTGTTTCTGGGCATCGTGTTTCAATTTTAGAAATCGCTTGGTTCCAATATTTCAACAAAAATTAAATGGAAAAGTTAAACAGATATGAGGAGGGTTATTGATGCAGCAGTAGGTTTTTGCTGTTGTGGATTACCACAGTTTAAAATTCGAAATTTTGCTGTGGATGGGCTGAATGACTGAATCTCTTCTGTTAGGAGGAATACTCTTTTTTTAATTTATTTTTTGTTTCTTGAAGTCATTTGATCTCATGTGACCATATGTCAGGCATCATCTGCTGATGTGAATTTTTGCCTGTAGAGAATGGTTATTTTATCAGGTTCCCCAAAATCATGTTGCTTATAAAGATTTTTATTTAAGCTGCCTTCAAGCTTGTCAGATTGTAATTTCTGCATCCCTAGGCATGTTTGCTGTTTTAAGTACCCTCTAGCTGATTCAAGAATACTTGCATAATTTAATTTCTTACATAGCACTTAGTCAACCAAAATGTCGTTTGACTGACAGGCATATTATGTAATAATTAATCCCTTAATATGGTTCAAAAATGCCTGCTTCTTCCTTTTCCCCTCCTTTATTTGCCCCCTCTTCAAGGATTCTTCATCTCAATAAGTAACGTTATAGCATCTTGTAGACAGGACCAAATGTTTCTCTGTTTTTATGGATTAAATACTTTATAGACGTGACCTATTAAATGTCTCTCATGACTTGTAACCCGCTTTTGTTTGAGAAATGCTTTTAATCCACTGGGAGCATAAACTTGGAAATGGTGAATTCAGGGTTTTGCCCAAGACATCACCTGCCACTGGTTGTGTAGTCTGACAATGTTACCTTTTAACTCTGCCTTTTGCTATGTATGCATGCAATTTGGAAAACGACTGATACTGACATGGAAAGTTTATGTATCTAGAGAAACTTACCAATATAAACTAAGATGTGAAGATAACTTTGTATAAAGGCTATCTAGATTAAATTCAATGTAAGCGTATGGATTAAAAGATGGTCCCTGAGGGAGCGCTAGTCTGAACAGACTAGTTTGGCCGTGTTTGGAGGAAGGAAGCCCTTAGTAATGTATTGAGATGAATGGAAGCTGCTCACACCTTTACCAGAGGCAATATTCAGTCCTCAGCAGCTTTCACTGGGTATACTGGTTACTTAACTTCAGAATCTGCAAATCACGTTAACACCTTGTGGGTCATGAGTGTGCAAGTCTTTCAATAAGTCTTTCACGTACGCCTGTTCCCATGTTCTTAATAATTTCCAAAACTTTAAGCTTTATATAGCCAGCTACCTTGATACTGATAGGCTTTGGGTGTTTTTTTTTAAATCACCGAAAAATCTAGCAAGTGTAATGTTTCTCAATCTCAGAGAGCCCATTCTGTTGGGTTACTTATCCTTGAAACAACTTAAACTTCTGAGTTTTGCTACAGCCTGAGCTGTGCTCTGGTCAGGATTTTTTTCAGAGAGGCTGGCTGTGTGCATGTGGAGGTGTTTCTTCCCCTCACTGATGGGGTCTTGATAAAAAGCTGAGGTCATTCTGATCATGGTATTATGTGTGCTAATGAAAAATGTGCTGCTTGGGTAATAGGAAGGCTTGAGCAGTTGTCTGTCTGTAACTTAGGTTATAGAAAACAAAAAAAGCCGTGACGCTTATTCTAAATTCAGGGTATGTAGAGTTTTTCCTGTGAGTAAGAAATTGGGTGTAATTCCTCTGAAACATCCTGTAATTCTGGTGTTCAGGGGTGCTGTGCTAATAACTTGGGTGGTGGGGCCGGGGAGGGCGGGCAGGAGGGAGTGGCAAAAGGTTTAGGATACCAGGTTTCTTGTGATAGTGTGGAGTATTCTTGGTATAGCTTGCTTTGTTCGTAAGCCTTGTTCCAGAGTTTGTCTTAGGCAAAACATTTCCTACTCCTGTCAACTTTGCTTCTGCTGAGTAGCTTCAGGAAGCTGCCAGCCAGCTGCTTGTTTGTAGGGAAGCTGATGGATGCTGCCATACGTGCAGGCTTCTGTAGTGTGTGGGTGCAGCATGCAAAAAAAAAAATTGGAATTTTAGCCTCCTTTAGAAAACGGATACAAAGATTTGACCCTTTCCTGAGGTTTTAGCAATTGTTTTTTAAAAGAGTTTTCTAGAGCTAGAGGAAATACTCTGCTGGGACAGCTGAAACACTGCTCTCCGTGCTCATTCTAATCCGGGGAGTACTGGCAGAGGCTCTGTCCGACCAATTAAACCCTGGGACACTGTGTAATATATTCAGCCAGCTATTTACCAACAAGATGTGGTTCTGGTTGTGAGATTAAAATAACTTGTTTGCAAGTCTTTTTTCTGGTGCTTAAATGTCATGGGGTCAGACTTCAAAACTAGTTATTTATCATCTCAGGACATCTTTGGGGCAGAAGGCTATTGGAAATACTGTTCATTCTTGTTGAGAGGAACCCTAATAGTGAAAGTCTTAAATAGAAGTGTTAAGTGAAGCATGTGACATGGACAACTATTTCAAGTTTTAAAGTTTTCCCTTGCCCACACTGCAATATTTTAGTTCTCCAGGTATCTCGCAAACACACCTTTTCTAGGTGGGGTTTTAGGTTCAAGTGGGTTTTTTTTCTGGGGTGTTGGGGTTTTTTTGGGTTTGGGTTCAGCTTTTTTTGGGGCGGGGGAACTGTTTTGTTTGGCTTTTGTTTTGCTTGTTTCTTTTTTATGTCCTTGCTTTCCATGTGGCTTCTGTGGCGTTTTCTGATAATTGAGTGGAAAGCTGGTTTGTTTAAATACTTTCTGCATTCCTTAGTATGAAATAACTGCCTTGAGACAGATGCAGAGCTGCTGCAGTGAAAATCTTTCTCACTATATTGGGGATTTGATCATATGAGATACATGCTCTAGTTTGAATAAAATAAAGCAAGCAAATTTAAGACAAGCCTGATGTGTGTCGTGTTTCTGAGATACCTAAAAGTGATGGTATGGTTTAGCTTTCTAGCTTTGAGAGAAAATTTTATCAGGAGGCTGCAAAACCCTTTTGTACTGACGTGAATTCCACATGAAGATCAGTCTTGGAAAGTGGACCCTTCTAAAAGCTGGAAAAATTGCTTTATCATGAAGCTCTCAGCTGTGTATCTTACCATCAAAGTTTTTGCCAGCTCTCATCCCCAATTCATGACTTCACTGAAGGATTAAGTTGTGAGAGGGGAGAGGATTGCAGCCAGTGCATGAGCTCAAACTCACTTCAAGGCTAGCCTTCCCTTCTGCTGCTTTTCAAGGTCTGGGGCTGGGTTTCAAGCATTCTTTAGTGGTGATTAGTCATTTCTATTGTTCAGCTGCTCCAAAACATGAATTTCCTTTCCATCGTTCTTTTTTTCCTGTTCAAAGAGAAGCCAGAGCCTACTGGCAAGAAGTATTTCCTTTTTTTATTTTAGAAAGTCTGCAGAATCCTTTTAGAGTCTTGTACCATCTTAATGAGTACCACTGATTGGAAAATGCTGTTGTGTATACCAGTGTGCTGGAGTGGTGGGGCTCAGACCTTGGGTCTGCTTTGATGGAGAAGCTCCTAAAAGGTTCCCCTCCCTTCCCAGAGGACAGTACCGGTCCAGACAGTAAGGATCACTTCTCTATCACTGAGAAATGCATTCTCTCTCCTCTAAGTGCAGGATTTAAAAGGATGCAAGAGTCTGTAAGATGTGACTTTCACTGTTTCACTTTCAGATCAGCAATGTACTTGATGGTCTCTTTGCTCTTTCAGCATCCTGAAAACCTGTCTGTCAAGCTTTAAAAAGGCAGAAATAGCTGAGTAACATGCTGCAGTTAAACATAAATTATGGGAATTCACTCCAGTTATGTTTACCCCCTCGCCCCTGAACTGTAATTTAAGATTATTGTGGGTCCAATGCTTGTATATTAGTTTTCAACAGTGATGCTTTAGTGACTATTTGAGTCATCGCTTGCTGGTTTGAGGTGATGCATTATTTTTATAAATGGTGAAGGAGAATAGTATGTGGTTTTCAAACAATAGCTGATATTCATTAAATATCCAGAAAGGAAGAGGAGGGTTGGGGCACAGAAGAGAAGATTCTGTGGCGGATAGAAATTGAGCACTTCAAAGAAGGGAGAACAAAAATTTAAGCCATGGAAGAGTCTCTGAAAAGGTCTTTCCTTGTACTTTTAACTTGCACCTGTTTTGAGATGATTCTTTGCATATGGGGATGATAAATGCAACTAGTGAGCTACTGTATACTTTAAGGCTCTAAGTTAGTTTCTCATAGTTGCATGTTTTTCTGGAAACACAAGCAGCTCTTTGGGTGAAGAAGACATACCTGCTTCAGTCGTGAACATCACACCCCACACAATACTGTGGTGCTGTTGTGAGTGCTGGTATGTAGAATTTAGCACGGAAGAAGTCATGGAATGCTGCTTACCAGAGATGTATTTCTCAGACTGTTTCCCAGACTTGACCAGTTGTTTAAGGGCCTCTTGTTCAGCTTGTTAATGCTTTAATCCTCTTCTCTACTTTAGATGCATGCTATGACAGGACTTGGGAGTTCAGCAACCCAGAGCAGCACTTGAATTGTTAGCAAGCTGAAACATTTGCTTTGCAGAAAGCAAGTATTATATGAGTGACAGAAAAAAATGTAAAAAATTTCAAATTAACATGATGCCTCCCTTCCCATGGGTTCCTTATAGTATGAAAGCACACTTGGACATAATATTTCTTTAATTCTTCTAAGGCTTAACTTTGGTCTGAGTAAATGCAGAGCTACTTTATTGCCCGAAAAGGGAACTTGCCTCCGTGAGTTGGAAAGAGTGGGGAACTGCATGTAGATAAAATGATTTGGAAGAGAGACTTTCAAGCTATAGCTACTGGTCTGTTGGGAGGATTTGAACTGCTTCTAGACATTTGTGCAAAACGTCATTCAGTCCAATGTTGTTAAGTCCAACAACAGTCTAATGTCAACTCGGGACTGCTAAAATGAGTATCCCCTCCCTTTTTTTGCCCCTACCTGATCATGCCAGCACAATGAGATGGTGGAAATTGCAGCTAAACTAAGATCAGTTTAGATGAAAACTAACAGTTTGCTTGGGCTGCTTTTCAGTTGGATTGTTTCTAAAAACTTAATAATATTAAACACCTACTTGATTTTTTGTATTTCTAAGTATCCTAGAAGTCAGCTAGTAGATAGGATGCACTTACGAAGGTATGAGAGGCTCTTAGATTCTTGGGTTTTGTCAACCCTGCTTGCAGAGTAGTAAAGCATTCGCAAATGATTATATCTCAATTTCTTCCTTCATATCATTCACATTTCTAAAAGGTATGCATGAAAGAGCACTCTTCTGAAAAGAAAGCCATAGGGGAGGTCAAACAAAGCATGCAGGAAAATGTCCTACAGTCTGGAATTGTTTGAGAACTGTCCCAGGTCTCCGAATCACTGGTGTGTAAAAGTTTGGGGTTTGGAATGCATCGTGCAGGACACGATGATTTTGGAAGTAATAGAGGCTAGGTTATATGCTTCACAGAGCCTAGACTTTGTTCAAGACATGTTTCTGTTATCAGTTGAAATACTGCTGACCTCTAAAGGAACAACCGTTCTATACTGGATCACCATTTATCTGCATCAAGCAGAGCACTGGATGCCTTTGCATCAAGTAAGTTGTCCTGATTTGATATAACACAGAACTAATTTTCTTTTCAGTAATTTGATTTTTCAGTTAAGCCTCTTCTTAAGACTTCTTTAAGAAGCTGTTTCTTAAAATAGAGCATCTGTCATTCATTTGGTGCCCAGCCTAAGCCATGACATAAGTAAAGCTTTGAATCAAAGTGAGGCACTGGATTCATCCCTTTAGCTCATGTGAGTGCTTTCATGTGGTTGTACCTTTCATTCCAAGGAATTTTGTTCTGTCTGTACCAATGTGACTTCTGAGGGTTTACCTTAAGTGGTAAGCAAGTATTCATATAACAGGACCTTTAATTTCTGTTCATAAAAGGATGAAATCAACTAGGAAAAAGAGTCTTAATTCTGCATGAAAGATTGCACCAGACTTTGCATTGATTCATTGAACTTCAATTGAAAACTTGTTTCTAAATGAGATTGTGTGAAAAGCAGTCCAGTAAAAGGTGTCCAGGCTAGAAGTGGATTTGCATTCTTCCTGTCTGAATGAGACCTTTTTTTGTATTTAGTCACAGAAATAAAAAATACCTTGTTTCAAGATTCAGCATGTTAGTTACGTAGTCTGCAAGTATTCCTGAGGAATTCCTCTTGTCTTCTATCTTCTTAATGGCTGCTGAGCTAATTTTTGAGGGGTGTGGTATTGAAGACTTCAGGTGCACCTAGTATTGGGCCATGGGCTTTCTGTGTACCTCCTTTTCTGCTCCCATCTGAAAACCCACAAGATGTGGCAGATGAGATAGAATCATAGGGTGGTTTGGGTTGGAACGGACCTTAAAGATCATCTAGTTCCAACTCCCTGCCATTTGCAGACATCTCCCACTAGAGCAGGTTGCTCAAAGCCCCATCCAGCCTGGTCTTGAACACTTCCGGGGATGGGGCATCCACAGCTTCTCTGGGCAACCTGGTCCAGTGCCTCACCAACCTCACTGTGAAAAATTTCTTCCTAATATCTAAGATATTAGATATTACCCATATGTGGTATGAGCATCTCTTGTGTAACAGGGACTCTTCTGATCTCTCCATCAGCCTCCAAAAGATCTAGTGCTGAAATACCACAGGGCAGAAACCCACAAGTGGTCTGAACTGGTGTGCTGGAAAAGCAGAAACGTGCTGCCTTTGCTGTCTGTGTGCCCCACCTGTCTGTGCTGCACTGGTGCCAGGATGCTGCTGGGTACAGCAGCTTGAGGGAGCCAGGGGCAAAGGTGCCCTCCCGCATCAGCTCTGCGGCCACTGGGGCAGGCAAAGGCCCAGGCCTGTAGAAGGTGGTAGGGAAGAAGAGCCCGTGTGTCAGAAATATGGAGAAATTCAAACCCTTTACACAGACTGATCTGGATGAAGCCATGGTCCCTGCGGTTACAGAATTTGAAACACCAACTCTCGGAGCATAGCTCATAGCCCCTTTTGTTCTTGTCATTACGTGGATTACTGCTGTGATTTGTAAAATACAAATTGTCCAAGCTGTATTCCGGCTTCTCAAAAACAGGATGTATTATTGTTCTCCAAATTCTCATGGTTTTTGTTGTGTGGTTGTTTTTTTTTTTTTCTTTTCCCTCTGTGTGCATGGTTTCCTCATGATGGAAGTGTCCCAAGCATTACTGAAGTGGCATCTTCTCTTGAAAGAATTTTCATAGTTTCTCTTCAGGAACTTCTACACTTCCTTTGACTTTTATTGATACAGATGCTTTATGGGATGATAGGTTAACGTTAACTAAAAAAAAAAAAAAAAAAGACAAATTACTTCCTGGGGTTAATGACTGCTCTTCCTTTGCTATTTTTATGGAGTACAAGAGCCATGAGGTTCCCATGGAGGTTCCCTTCTTCACATCTGAAATTGACTAATTTGTTTATTCAGTGGTCTTTTTCAACAATGTACTTTGACTTATAACAGAAAGCAAGCAATTGGTTCTACAGGGAGAAACAGATCTTTGAGAATCTGCTGGGACACTTGCTGTAGATCTTGTCCTTAACTGTTGAGCGGCTCTTTCCAGGTGTTATTTCTTCCCCAAAACAAGAAAAACTGCAGGTTAGGAGATATTCTCTGTGTTTCTGTGAGTGGACAGCATTTACGTGTCATCCTCATTGTGATTGTGTATATGCTGTTACTTACTATCAGTTTTTAGACTTCTATTGAGTGTCAGACTATTGAGTGACAATCAGGTTGTATTTGGCTGTGGCATCCCATACTGGAGGACACCTTCTGATAACCCCAACAACAATAGAAAACCCCACCCTTTGTAGCTGGAGGATGCCTTAACTATTTTGAAGAGTTTCTTGGCAAGATCTGTATTGGAAACTTGCTTGTTGATATTATATAAAATTGAACTATTGAAAGGCACAATGTGAAGGAACATAAAGATGTAGATTGAAAATAGGTATATTTTCCTACCTGTGTGGCTATTTTGTAGTACTTGTTTTGGTAGACAGACGAGGTTGGAAAATGATCTGATGATCTGGTGCTCTATAGCAAAGATACCTAATGCCTATTTTATTTTCTTCAATCTTGCATAGAAAGCATGCTTAAATTTCTGAGCTGATGGGATGCTACTGTATGTGTACTTGACCTAAGGAAGCTGGGATTTTGTAGGACTGGTGGAACTCTGGATTAACTGGATTTATTGCTTCCTGGAGAAAGAGGAAAAAAAAAAATAATCCTGTTGCACGTAGCCATCTTCTAAAACAAACACAGGCAGTTGTTGTTCAGTGGGAATATGAATTATATTTGATGTGACTGATTCAAAGGGAGCAGAATTATTTGAGCAGAGAGATTTATTCAAGCCCAACTATCCCCCTCCCCCTTGACAGCAAGAAGCGTGAGGTGCTTGAGCAATTCTCTTGGAGTATTGGTATGGATGGTAATCCAGGAGTGCTGGAAAACTCACTTTTGGTCATATTACAGAATGGAAGGCCTGGCATCTAGCAGTATTTTTGTAATAAAAAGTTATCTCTGGATTGAATTTTATGTGATGTATTTTTTAATCGAGTTTAAGAAAAGCTCTCTTTCTGTCTCAATTTTGACTTCTGTAACAGCTGCAGATTCTCACTTCCATGATAAATACAACTTCAAGTATCTGTAAAAGTTATTTAGGTTAGAATAGCACTCATTTATACTACAGCGACAAATTTCCCTGAGACAACATAGTTTTTCATACAGATGGAAGTAAACAATGCTAGTAGCTGTAGCAAAATGGGCAATAGAACAGCTGCAAAACATGGTATTTGGCAAATCCCACAGTTTAGATTAATCCATTTTTTTAATCTGTTATCTTCTGTTTAGCACTATGTTGAACTTGAAGTAAATCGCACACAACTCAAAAGCAGCTGAATTTATATACTGCAGCTGAAATCCAATAGTGAGTGAGTTTGTTTGTTTATTTTAGATGAAAACTGGGATGATGATCAGCTTCTTGGATTTGAACCATGCAATGAAAACCTTATAACAGGTTGTAACATAATCAACGGGAAATGTGAATGTGACACCATTCGGACCTGTAATAATCCATTTGAATTTCCAAGCCGGGATACTTGCCTGTCGGCCTTAAAAAGGATTGAAGGTAAGCACTTGTCTTCAGTAATTCAGAGTTAGTAATTTTTCTGTGCATTTGATGGAAAAGCTAGGGTCTATTTCAATATGTTTTAGGATGACTTGGGTAGTTTTGGATACCTGTGGTCTTGTACTTTTAGAAGACAGTTGTATGTTTTTAAAGGAAGATAAGACTCCAGTAAGCTTGGCCTTCCAAATGCTTAGATTTAAGAATGGAAGAAACTAATGCTTCATGCTTTGTGTGTTACGCAGATTTAAAGACTAAAAATCAGTCTGTTTATAGTTCACGGTAGCTACCTTCCCATATCTTTTGCTGTAAAGCAGTGTGGAAGTCTCTTTAGATGTATTGATGTGACTGAACCATGAATAAACACAGTGGATTTTAATAGCAAAAGCATAGAAAAAGGCGTAGTTGTTGAATATACTTGTATCTTTTCTTATATGAATGAATTGCTATTTTGTTCAGGTTTATGTAACGAAGAATTAATTTATTGCTCGTATTTTTCAGTGTCCGTGTTTCCTTGACTAGATTTGCATTAGACCACATATGTTTATCTTCTGCACACATACGTGATGGGGTTTTTGGTTGGATTTTTGTTGTTGTTGCTTATGGCTGAACTGGAAATGAGTTGGCTCAAATCTATCCAGTTGGAATGAAATTCCCATGGCATATTTCTAGGATTGTTTTGAACAGCTATTGAATGTTTGATCTTGGGCCCTTTCCATGATGCTGTCGTTACTGTTTATTTTCCAAAGTGTCTAGGAATATGCCAAAGTTGATTAGGGGTGTGAATCTGCTTTATTAGTCTGCTTTAAACCAACATTTAAAGTAATATTGCAAAATTAAATATCTTTATAAAGCTTCGAATGCCATTTAAAGTTACCGTCTTTGAGTTAAGAACATGTGATCTGATGTCATCTGTTATTCCTTTTGTGATAAAATTCTTTTCCAGCTACAGACTTTAAATAAGGAGGTCTTGTGAGAAAAACATAGCTGATGAAAACATGTTGATTATTGTCAGTCATGATGTTGGTCACTAACCGCATATACAAGTTCTTTGTGTGGTCTTTTGGTGTGGTTTTTCTTTAGCTCTAGGAAGAGGAGAGGCACGATCTTTGGCCTTTTATTGCTGTAGCAGTGGGTGGTAGCATACATGGGTTCTTTTGTAACCTTACTTTTTTTTCACTTGTAAGCGTGTGACGAAGTCTGTAGTAGTTCAGCAGGACTTTATTGGCATGACAATTCATCGTGTGTTTAACTTGCTAAGAAAACTTGCTGTGGGTGCCTTTTTGGTTTTTTTGCAGACTTGAAAGAAATGGACTTAGTTCGTGGAATGGCATATCTAAAGCTTTCAGCTTTAGACTGGTTTTGACTCGATTCCCATTTTAAAAAGAATAGCATTTTAAGCTTAGCCATGAGGTAACAATATTCTGCATGTAAACTGTCTGGTATGACAACAATGGTGCAGTTGTTCTTGAGGTGTTGTGGGGTTTTTTGTTTGTTTGTTTTCTTGGCTTTATTTTTCTTTTGGGGGGCATAGGGAGTGTGTTCTTCCAAAGCCTCAGACTATAGGGCTTCAGTAGAAGAGTTTAGGACCTGTTGTTTTTTAGTCCTTCAGAGATAGGAAGGATAGTTGATGCAAGTGATGAAACAACAACGGTATCCTTAAATATCAGAACTCTGGGAAGTTGAGTGTTATAACAGTCCAGCTTGTATTCACAAGAATGTGAATTTGCGTTTGCATCCTTGCAGTATGAAACCCTACCACTGAGGAATGTTTAAAGTTAAATCTGTATGCATTTCCTAATAGAAGGGCAGAAGTCATAGCATAACTTTGATTTGTCTGCATTTGACAGCTGTAGTAGGTCAAATCTGCCTACTGTGTTTTGCACCGTAAATGTTTATTCTCTCTTTCTCTAACTAGGATTGGGAATTGGATGCTAACTGCTTCTGGAGGTTGTTTCTGTAAATGTATTACTTCTTGTTTTGGTTATTAAAAAGTATGCTTCATCATGTACCTAAGCTAATAATGGAAAAGAAGAACAACTTTTTTCCACTTGCGCTTGCCACCTCCCTGTTTGTTAAGCAAGCCAAGTCTCTTAGGTAGAGTGGGATAGCCACTCTGGTGTGTCTGAGCCACTGTTTGCTGTTTGATTATTTCAGGCTTTCAAAATTTACAGTCTAAGAGTTAAATTAATCCATTTAGAAAGTCCACATGAAACATGGATTAGGTAGTATGCAAACCAAAGGGTTCTTTGAGCATGTTAAAATAGAGAAATCTTTCCATTTCTTCAAGGCAAGCTAAGTCTTAAATTGTAGTGTCATGTAAAAAAGGATTAATAAGATCTGTTAAATATGTCTAATTAGGATTTTCCTGAAATCCAAAGTACTGATGTATACTTCACTCTTTTGGCTTGTCTGTTAAAGATAACAGCAGGAAGACTTAAAACTAGTTATTTAAATCTTGAAATGTTCTAATAGAATCTGCTATGGAAAGTGGGACAGAGAGAGGGTATTTGAACTTCCCTGTCCTCACCACACTTGATGTGGATAATTAAATGCACAGTGTGATTACAAAGACCTAAGTTGAGTGCATGAACGAATATGCCACAATCAGAGTTTCTGCAGAAAACTCAAAGTTAAGAAAAGTGCCATCTAAGCAGCTACTGCCATGTATTTTCTACTTTGAGGATACTTACTAAGCAATTGAGAATGTTTTGTGGTGTTTGCTGATGCATGTCACTCTGCAAGATCTTTGATATCTGTTATAAGTGTATGTATGATTCACATGTTGATGAACTTCCATAAAACTGAGGCAAGGAAAGGCACTTAACCTCATCCTGCCGAGAGGAAAATGGATAAGGTGGCTTTTCTTCTAATTATGGAGGTAATTGGGAAGGGGGAAAGTCCTATCAAGTGAACTCTATTTTTTTGGTAGTAGAACACACAGCTGAAACAGATTTATAACTTTACAGAATATTTGACAAATTGGAACCTAGAAAATTAGTAGTACGCAATGGCATCTAGAGAAATTCTGGTTCAAGCAGTTTCATTAAAGTTGCATAGCTATGGCAGGTTGTCTTGGATTATACAAATTCATTTCACTGAGGACCCGTCTTTCTGTTACCTGAGCAGTTGAGGCAAGGCTACTATAGAAGCTAGTGGTGCTAGATCAGTGTGATTTGCTTGTCCTGATTAAGTTCTGTGGCTTTTCTTTCTTTCTCTCTCTTTCTTTTTTTTTTTTCTTTTGTTTGTTTGATTTTTGATTGTTTCCTTGAAAGAAGGGAGGGTGCAGTTGGGCTGCCCCAACCATACTAAGTATACGTAAGGCCATGCGCAAGAGATACTGGCACCAATGCATAGCGTTAGCTGCAGTTGCCAGCTCTATCAACCTGTATGGCTCGCTGAAAGCTGCCTTTGCCTGCAGATGTGGAATCTGTTCCGTAAATATGACCTCGTAAATAGCAACTGGTGAGCTGAAATCTGGAGTTCCATTTCCAGATATGAATTTGTATGTGCAAAGAGGTCAGGTCTTTTACATGTACTTTGGTTTCTTGTCTTTTTGTGCGTGTACCTCCCCTTTCAAGTGCCTCTTCTGTCATCTTCCTTTTTTTTATCTAGTCTGTCTTATACTTAAGCTTTTCAGGCTGTGTGTGGTCTTCCCTTCTGGGCTTGATGTCAGTTCTAGCTTGCTTACTCAGCTAACCCAAAGCATTTTTTTCTTGTTACCTTCATATAGGATCTCCTTTCCCTATCAGCTTGTATCTGCCTGCCTTCCTGGGCTCCTCATATTTTGTTCTGCCTTTCTCTTTCCCTGCCTCCTTTTCTTGCTTTCTTTGCCTGCCTATTTCATACTGTTTGCACCCCAGTTAACTTAAGCCATATGAGGCAAATAAGACAATTTTCTGTCCTTTCCCAAAATTAGGCTGCATGGACTCTAAGGTCATGTTGCTTAGGTGTCATTGACAGGGCCTGAAAGCCATGTTCTTTATTTTGTCTCCCAAAGTCTTGCTCTGTCCTGAATTGGGGAAGCCTGTAATAAGGAAAATCTGTTTTAATCTTTACACAAATATATGTAAATTGTGTAGGGGAGCTGATGCCTATTTGCAGGAAAGTACGGAGAGGGTAATGTGAGGTCTCAGTAACGCAGGCACTGAAGACAGTTGTCGTCCCCATCTCATGCTCTTGTTTTCCTGTAAAATAGAAGGATTGGATATGTTTGAAAGGAACTGGCAGGTATCTTCTAACTAATCTTCATGTAGACATGCTGCAAATGTTCCAAGACTTATTACTTGAATAGATTATCAATAGCATAAAGTACTTTTATGCCTTAGTGGTCTCCCAACTCTATTGCGAGGCTTAAAGTGCCTGCTTCTCTGCATGGAACGTTAGTGACTTTTTATATAGAAGATTTGTATAGAGGTCGTGAATCATCTTACTGTGAGGAAATACACACATTTGGGGCTAGAAAGAAACTGTCTGGAAAAGCTATCACATAACTAAAGAATAATAGATTCCTGTGTTGGATTGTGGGGTTTTTTTGTTGTTTAAAATGCTTTTGCTTTTAGTTATTGTCTTGATGAGTGCCTGCTCTGATATGGTTCAGGAAATCCTGTGTACTTGAGCTTAGAAAGCTTGTTTCTATTCAGGAGACTGCTAATGATGACAGCTTGGTTGAACTTGGGCTGCTGGAGTGGACTCTGGAAAATATGGCCAGAGGGTGGAAATTGACGAGATGCCATCTGTCTGAGCCACAGTAACAGGTAGAAGTCTAATAAGCTGCCTCTATTCATTCTTGCGGTCATGATCTGCTAAGAATTAGGTGCAGACAGTACAGAACAGTCAGTTCTTCAGACTTCGTGGGAGACACTGAGGATTGAGGGTGAGGGAAGTGAAAGAGGAAGTAATTTTTTTTAATCAATATACATTTGTAGGGCATTGGTAGGTATTAGCATTGAAAACCTGTGTAGTTCCAGTCCAGTTACCTCAAAATCTTGGCTAGCACATATGAAGAGTCACTAGGGAGTCAGCATCTAAAGTAGTCCAACCTTGGTAGTTTCAAAGACTGTATTCCAGTGCTGGGATCTTCTTTCTCTCTGGATGCTAGGCTCTGGCAGCAGTTAGGTAACCCAGCAGAGCTTTAAAGAACAGGAACCTAAGGATGTTCTTGAGCTTGGTCCTTCTCCTCTACCAGAGCAGGTCGGGATCTGTGCTGTGGTGAGCTGCTCATGGGGGAGGAGGCATGCCTTGCTGCCTTTCCCCTTTGAAGGCAGCAGCATGTCTTTGGGGTTATAGCTGTTCTAGCAGAGAATGTTATTTAAGGAGTGAGTTATATCCTTTTCCTTCTGGGAGGTGGGAAGAAAGTCATGAGTCAGAGGCTACACAGAGCATAAGTGCCACCAGCCATAGAAAAGGTGGTGGATTTGTGTCTCTCTCAATGTACACTTAAGATCTAAGAGGAGAAACCCATTGACTTTCTTTATCAGTTCATACTCTACCAAAAGCATAAGCATTTTCCATGTCAAAACTAAGCACGGTCTTTATTCGGAATATATGTGAAAGATGAAATTTGTACCTTTTTTTGGTGAAAGATGCAATTAATCCTTTAGGAAAAAGAACACCCTTCACTTGCATCTATCTCTGCGTGTAAAACCTGCTGCCGATACTAAGTTACTGAAACACTTATTTTAAGAGTTGCTTCTTGGTTACCTGGCTTGCACTTTTCTAAGCTATTCGCTGCTGTCCTTCATAGGTGAAAAGAAAAGGCCTTTCAAGTCACTGGTATCTATTAAGCTGGCTTATTGCAACATACTCCTTGCATTCCATTATTTTTACATGTAACTGAATAACTTTATACTGGCAAATGTTGCAATACCTGTTAGACCAGTCCTGGAATAATAAATATGAGAAGGTAATTTTATTCTGAATGCTTGTTTGGTTGTTGTTAAGTCTGATTTTGTGTTAAACTTCACTTGTGTGGTCTTAATGGCTGCAGCAATGTTGAAAAACTAAAACAGAATAAATCTAGCTTTACGCTGAATTAACAGGCAAGGAGGGGAGTGAAATACTTTCAAATGTGTTTAATCTGATACACTTTCCACTCCTCTCACATAACAATTAATGTATGTTTTTGCTCAAATATCTGAACTTTGAAGGTTGGCATGTATTTGCAATGAGGAATGCAAATGTGGCAAAGGTCCAGATTTTACCCTTGAACGTGTTTGTAAGAGCTAAGTAAATGCATTTGAGGCAAAATTTCAAATGAAGCATGGAGGCAAATAGCAAGATAGCTTTCTGCCTTTGCTTCTGAATGCATAGATAGAGGAGGAAAAACCATTTGATGTGGAATCGTACAGATTAGGAATACTGATATAAATTTGAATACACAAAGAAATCTTCCAGAAAACAAAAGGGAGGAGAACTCATTAATTGATAAGAGGATCTTGTGACAGTGGCACATCTGGCAGTGCAGTTGCCTTCACAGCATAAGAGTGGTGTTAAATTTGCAGGACTTGTCACTTTTCAGACTAGCTCCTCAGAGAACTGTTCCCTGATGAAGGAAGTATGATCTCTTCCTAATTTATTGGCTATTTTGGCATGTCCTATTTTTAATATGAGTTATCACACAGAGAACATCTGTGCCTTGAAATGTCAAGCTAATGGTAAGAAAGCCTTGCAGAAGTTTCAGAAATGAAAAGGGAAAACTGACTTTCATATTTCTGCATTAATGTGGCTGGATACCTAATTTTAGGCTTAATTGTATTTATTTATAATGTTGTTTGTATTAATGGGGGAAAAACTGCACTGCAGAAACTGTTAAGAGGGAAGATAGAAGAAAACTCAAATCTGAGCATCTGGTTAAAGAAAAAAACAAAAGGAAGTGTTAGAATCACAGAAATGACTTACACTTGTAACTACTGCTGCATCTTTACACTTCTGTTTTTTCCTTGCCTTTTTATGTAAATATGTGTTGTTTCTACTGTGTAGTAACTGAGTTTATTTTCCTTCCGTGCTACACTTGCTCATGTGAGCTGCTGTGCAGATGCTACCCTTGCCTTTCCTTCTTCTGCATCCAAATCCCTGGGGCATGTAATGCTTATGAAGAGGGTACTGCATCTTCAACTTGTGACACTTCAGTTTCCTTCAAACCTGCAGTTTCTGAGATTGCTGTGGACAGAAGTGTAACCTTAACTTGTAGGCTTCGGGATAGGACTGTGTGACAAATGCATCCTACAAAGCGAGCAATCAGATATGGATGGTCAGTGTTGTTGTTCCTAGAGACAAAGTAGCATTCTTCCTGCCTATTTCTGTTTCAAATGCTTACCTGCATTAATGTGAAATGGAATACAAGATAACCTGTTGAACCTTCAGCCTCTATAAGAGAAGGAAAAGAACAAACCAGGTATCCTACAGATGGTAAGGTCTTGCCTTTGATAAGTTCTATGCCTTCTAAATGTTCTTTTCTGTGCTGACAAGTAGGCTGTGCTGAACTATGTCCACTTTAACTGTAATGCAAGTTACAGGTTTTAATGAATACTTGTTCTCAACTTCTGTTAAAACTGGGGAAGAAAGAAAATAGAGCAGGTAACTTTCAACAGAACGCTTCCAGATACAGCGTCGATCGAGGATCAAAAGTTATCTACACATGACAGAAGAGACCTGAGCAAAGATCTCGAATTGAATGATGTGTAAACATTGGGCTAATGTTGCATACTAGCAGGAAGCTATATTCCTGTGGCACTTGGTGTGCTGGGTCTTGTTTGACAGGGCAAGTCTTGTTTGGATATATGCAGCATTGATGCTGGCAGAGATAAGTGAATGTTGGATTATTGTATCCAGTGATAGTGGTATCAGTGACACAGTGGTTAACATGACAATTTTAATACAATGGTTATGTCTCTATAAATAATGAGGAACAACTTGTTGGAAAATAAAGTTGTCTTTTGTTTGATTACCTCCAATGGACTTCATAATTGTCTCTCTAAAAGAATACCAACACTTCGTAATTCTAAATGGTTGAGTGGCATGGTAACAAACTATTTTAGCTCTTTGCCTCCAAATTTAGGCATTGAATTATTTTGTGTTTTTTCTGAATAGGACAAACACTGTGCAGCTTCCACGGCATCAACCTAACTTTTCTGTGCAATGTAATGAAGCATTATCAGTAAAATGTTTGTTTGTGATAAGATGGATGGATGGAGACTTGAGTTGAAGCAAGACTGGGTCTTGGAACCAACTGGGTCTTGGAGAAGCTTTGGTGAAGCTGGGTAATCCCTTGCAGAGGATGGAAGGTGGAAGGGAAAAGGAGAAACGAGCGAGCAGTGTTTCTGGAAAACTTCCATTGGTTCTACTTCAGAACAGGGTGAAGATGCGATGGTTAATAAGTTTGGTTTGCCCTGGCACCTGTTAAGTAGAGCAAGGATACTTGTATAGCTGTTCCAACTGTACCTTTTTCAATATGCTTAAGAATCTAACTCAGTCTATGCTTTCCAACTTAAACATTCCAAAAATGTGTATGAGCCTGTTTTTATCTGTAATCTCTACTAGAAGATGAAATATTTCTTTCCCCGCATATACAAAAGCACTTGCTAATTAATAAGGTAATAGAAGATGTCCCTATCAAGTAATTTGCAAATGTAAAATTTCTGCTCTGTAAGAGACAAAAGGATTATTATTGCTTGTTGTGATATCAGCGTGATAAGAAAAACAAAATTATTCCCCTTCCAAAAATGGCTGTTTTTTTAAAAAAATTATAATAACATTTTGTGTTCTCTGCATTAACTTCTCTACACTGTTGTTTTTCTATGGTGATAAACTCAGGGGAGGCTTAAATTGCTGGTCAAACCCTTGGGGTCTAGCTGAACTCCTGCCCCCCGCGCCCCCCCCCACCCCAGTGTTCCTCTCAGCAGTGGAGCTGACCTGCAAGGAAAGAGTCCCTAGCTTCCTTCCACATTCATCAGAAGTGTATCAGAGACTTAATTGTAATAACCTCTGGAAAATGTTGTAAATAGGATATTATCCTAGATTTATCTTGGGGCTGTGTATTGAGCACTAGCACTTTTTTTAGAGAACTTTGCATTAGTGACCTCTTTTCTCTAGGTTATCTGTCCTTATGAATTTGAGTAGAATTAGATCTGGCTGATGTTATGTGACAAATCCATAGTCTGCCTTTCCCTTTTAAGAAAGGAGTGGTGCGTGTGTGTGTGTGTGCGCAAAACCACTCCAGGTTTTCCTGTAGCCATGACTGCTTCAGTCTAACTGGCTGTAATTGACCACTGACAAATCCATAAATCTAGGCAGGAAGTTTAGTTCTGAGCTTATTACTCCTGTTGCCTGTTAATCTGCCCTTCTGGGTTCGGTAAGAGCAAGTGTTGCTTGATTGCACCCTCCTGCCCCCCAGAAATCCCCCTGCATAAAACTTTTTTATAAGTTCCTCTTATAAAGACTTCTGAGAAGACTTTCTCACCCTACCCCAGAGCGTTAGCAGGGATACAGCTCACAGTATGAACAAAAGTCCAAACATCTGTTTAAGGGTGTGGAAACTAAGTAGTTGTAAACAGGCTTTTCAGGACTCAGTTCCACCTTTCCCGGTGACAATGCAGTGAGATGGTCCTTCAGCCAATATCCTTATGTGCTGAACCTGAGCGTAGGTGGTACGTGTGTGCCCTCTATGGATGCTTAAAAATAAAATGCCCGCTCTCCAAATGCTGGGCTCTCTGTCTACTTACTGTCAATATATTTCAGGCACATGTTTGTGCTTCTATTTACTGATAAAGGATTCCTCTACACAAATACCTGGGGAGAGGGTGTGTGTTTCTTATGTGAGACACTGACCTTGAGGTTGAATGGCCTTCTCAAAAGAATAAAAAAAAACTCCAGACATGCAACCGAAGACATTCTTAGCCTTAGTGCCAACAAGCAATAGCTCTACCTCCTGTTGAATTCCTTTGCGTGTTCTCTTCCCTCTTGTTTTAGGTTCTTTATTCAAAGTGTTTCTTTACATTCTACATACATTGTTCAAATCCAAGAAAACTTCCTTTCTCACTGATGAAATAACTTATATGAAGTACATTAAATAGTTCATCTAGAATCAGATATGTCAACTTATAGTAAAAGATGTACATTCTGCCTTTCTGGCCAGGAGAAGTAAAGCTTTCACTAACTGTTAGCCTCAGCTAGGGAGAGAACAAATAGTACTTTTTTTATGGTCAACTTTGTTCTAGAGACATAAAAATTGTTATTATAGTGACAAACCAGTCTACATAATTTGAGGTGCTAGAATTTAAATGACTTGTCAGATACATAATCCAGAATTGCAGCTTCTATAAATGAATGCACTAATATGTTAAATGTTAAACATGTTTTGGCAATACCATGTAACTTCAGAAGGGCAAAGAAAACACTCCATTGTTTTAAAACCAACAAAAAAACCCTCAACCCTAAAACTGGAAACTCAAATCTACTTTTGACCTCTGGCTAGTAGATGCAGTCACATACTGTAGTGGAGGAAATGCCTGACATTCTAGCCGCTGAACTGGGGCTTCCAGCTCTTTGACACACTTGGATGTGTAGGTCTGATGTTCTTTTCTCCTTAGTTGTCATTGCAGACTTCTTTTAGAAGTTGACGGGGGACAAAATAATGCCAGAAGCAGCATGTGTCATCTTTCTGCTTTGGGTCTTTCTGTAAAGTGTATTTATTGAGAGTTTTGAACATGAGCTCCTACTCTCTTGTGTGTTTGTAGAAACCAGGTAAGAAGATGAGTATCATGATTTCAGAACTTCAGTAAAAATACTATTCTGAAAAGCCAACATAGATGCTTCTGGAGAAGACCACTTCAAGTATCAAAGGTTGTCCAATAAACTTGTGCCTGATATACTATACTGGAATGCTGGATAAGAAACAAGGTATAAAATAAGTCAAACACATTTTTTTAATTAGTGTGCTGTTACGGTTTGTGGGCAGTGTGAGTATTCCTTACCTGGATAGAACACAGGTGACAAAACTAAAATATCAATCTCAATGCTGCTGGTTTTAGAAAGTCATACTAGGTACTGCCTCATCAGCCATGAAGTTAGAACATGTATAACTGGCTCTAAGCATCTAGTCCTTACTTGCCCTCTGTGTCCAAGCCACTGCTTTCAGCTTCCAGCTTGCAATAACTGGATACCTTCTTCTGGGGCTCTGATGTCCTGCAGTGTAGGCAGACTGGGTAGAAGGACAAACACCTTGAGCCTGGAAATCACCTGCTAGAGATACAGAACTATCAGGAGCTTGAACTGAATCTGTCCCTGAACAGGGTGCTAGCAGCTCCCAGACATCATCAATGAGAGGAGCAGAGTAAGGCATGTCTCCTCATCCCATCTTTCCCAGAAGCTGAAATGAGAAAGAAATACCTGTCTTCTTTATTTTTCCCAGCAATCTCTTTCTGATGTTGGAAAAACAAAATGCTTAACAGATCAGTCTTTTTATGTTGTTCTTTGTGCTACTTTAGCTGTATTAAACAAGAAATTGAGTACTTCAGGAAAGTGGAATTTTGGGAGAATATGAAAGTAACCAGGGGTGGATGGTGCTCGGATCCTGACTTGAGGGCTGTACCTTGATTGTGAGGCTCCATTGCTTATAAAGAAATGGGTGAACTGACTGATTCACTGATAGGTTGGGATCTCTTACAAAATACGATATGTGTAACATCTAATGACCGAGTCTGAGGTGCAGGTCTAAAGATACATAGAAATGAAGGGAGAAGAAAATTATTGCCCTCCTCAACATATAAACTGTGCTATTTTAGAACTCTGCATTGCTGCATAAAATTATTCTAACTTTATCAAGATTAAAAAAAGTGTGTTTCCTTAATATTTTAAAAACTCTGTAGTGTGGTATTGAGATTCCTGAACCAGATCTGTGGGAGCTAGCACCATCTAAAGGGGTGATACACATCGCCACTGCCTGAAAACAACCTGGTGGCATCTATGTCGTTCTGAGCACACTGTTTATTGAAATGAGGCATAAATGGAGCTCTGGTTAACATCTAACAGTCTCTTATGAGTATTTTTGCTACATGAGGGACTATGGTTTACTACTGTGCTCTGCAAGTTCCTTGGGTTGCAGCTGACTTTTGAGAGGTTTTCAGCACTAATGTGAAGTGAGTTTAAGTGGAATCTGAAAATGGAGATAAAGATGTACCTTCACTTTAGCACATCCCTGACTTCTTTTGAATGATACCTTGGAATCTCAGTAATTTGAGTAACTTTCTACACATAGATTAGAATGCAAACGCTCACTGTAAGAAAGCCTAACACTTTCTGTGCTGAGCCATCGTTGGTTTGGTTCAGGAGGCCGCAAAGAGAAGCAATCTGTATCTGGCTTTTACTCACAGTCCTACGTTTGGGAAGTACTGCTTTGCCAACACATTTATTCCCACAATCTGTTTTCCTTCTCGATCCTAGAGACTATTGCTGTGAAAGCTACTCGCTTGTTAACAAGGGAAAGGGCCTTGCTTCCTAGCAGAGATCTAGTGTGTCTTTATAGCTGCAGTCGACAAAACTCATCACTGCGTAATCAAACATGGCTTCACATCAAGGTACGCACGTACCTCTTTTCATCATTGTGGTTGTTCTTGCATGCTTGTTTTACAGCTATACATTACAGAGCTGGAATTCAAATCTGTAGAATACAGAGCAAGAAATGAAAACTTGCTGAAGTCGTCTTCTATTTTCTGATGAAAGTCCACCAGAGAGAGATCTGTGAACTATTGCTAGCTCTGCAATATTGACTCACCTGTGGTCTCCTGTAGCAGATATTCCTTTTTTTCTTTTTTTTTCCTCCTTTTTTTTTCCCCACCCATTGGGGTGGGTGGGGAAATTGCCATAGGTTGTAGCTAAGGAACTTCACGGGGGGTGGAGGGATTGCTATGGTATTGGAGGAAAAAACTAGAGAAAGGTAGTACTTACAGCTGTATAGTGTTTGTGATCTTGCTTATGTTTTTTTTGGGGGGTGGTGGTGTTTGTTTTTGTTTTGTGGCTGTTTGTTTTTTTTTCTGGACTGAAATTGAAATATCTGAACCTATCTGTTGTTTATTAAGGAGTTTGTAGTAGATGTAGCCCGAAAGTGCTCATGGCTTACTCGGGTTACAAAAGTTGACAAATGGGGCTGGACCCTGGACAAACCTAGCTGGAACCATCATATAGCCTAACAAGATTATGAGATCATTTCAAATTACACTGTCAAAACTCCCATGGAGGAAACATATCAGTCTTATAGGGAAAAAAGTTGTTTGTCACCTGTCTATGTCTGTGTGAGGTGCGTTCTCTGACAGTCCCTTTCATAAGATTTCATTTCCTAGGGAAAAAAAAAAAAAGAGAGATGCAGCATGCTGTTCTGTTTTGTAGTCCAGTAGTTTGGACCTATCCTGACTAAGTCAGATGAGTGATACTTCTTTTCTCATTTGTGTTTTGTGTAAACAAAGACTGACCTAGTTTAGGCATTAAAGTGCTTCTGGCTTTGAATCCCAAGTGGGGAAGGGGGCTTTTGAGTTTATGGCCTGGCAAAAAGGGTGGTTTCTTCTAGTTGCTTGCCTTAAGGAGGTCCTTCCTCTGTGCTCCTCTGCGTCCCTGATGCCTTGACATGACATGCTGTGGGTCCATGCTGTGAGCTGGGCAGGGGAATCCCTTAAATGGTTGGGGCTGACCAAGATCCTTTATTGACAAATTGTGATGACAGTGTAATGAGGAAACGAGTCTTTTATTTTCTGCTTTTGTGTCTCAGTCTCTGTCTTTTTCTCTTTCCTACCCATGATTATTTTTGAGATTTGTTGGATTCTAGCAGTTATGGCAAATGGAAAGGGACCTCAAAGATACTATAGTACTGCAAGTACTGAAAATGAGAGAGACCATACAGCACGAAATCAATTTCAACATTAGGCAGCAGAGTCTACAGGAGCTGGAGGAGGGATGAAGAGAAATACTCTGTGACTGTCTGAACAGCTAGAAAAGCTTCAACTGAAACTCATCACCTTGGGTGCTACAGAATGCAATTCTGAAATGAAGCCGTAGGGAACCAGGCCTGGTAATTTCAATACTAGTGAAACCACAAGTTCTTTATTCTGTTCTGTGCTGACAAATGCTTCCAGTTAAATAAAATAAAATAAAATAAAATAAAATAAAATAAAATAAAATAAAGTGAAGGTAATAATAATATGGTAGAAATAATAATTGGAGGCTCTCGGTGCCACTAGGTGGCAGAACCCTTGCATCTGTTCTGTGGATGTCTTTTTCTGTGTCTTGATTCTTCATCTGAATATATTAAAAACACTTTTCAGCTATAGTGTAAAGAGAACAGACAGGGATGCTTAGATGCTATCCTAATAGGGCTCGTATTGGTCATTGTTGTGGGAAACGTGCAGGGCTTTCAACTCTCTATATCCTTTATTGTTCAGGCTTCTACCGCTTCTGAAAATCCTGCTACTCAAAGCAATTGCTTGCATTTAGGTGACCACACATGACTCTCTTCTTTCCCTGTTTCTTGGTTTTATTCTTAATCAGAAATGAGGAGATGACGCAGTAATGTTTGAGAGGAGTGCGTTGTAAAGACTAGCAGCAGTGGCAGGGGCATGGCGATAGTCAATCTGAGTTTATGGTGGAAGGCATAATTTTTGCATGTTGGAAGCTTACAGTGTTGTGCAGTAACTTTTTCCTGTTGGTGAGGTGTTGTAGCTGAATAAAGCTACCACTTGGAAACAAAGGTATTTTGAAGCAATACATGTTAATGATATCTTTAAGATTCTTCTTCTCTTAGTGCTAGTCTTTGATTGCAATGTGCTTGTTGCCCACTCAGTGTGGGAGATTAGTTTAGTTTAATTTTATTGCTGTTTCATTTTACAGAGCAGCTGGGAGGTGGTTGAGAACAGCCCAAGGACAGGGCCATTGCCTGCTTGTATTTAATGGTAGAGGGCTGTATAGGTCTTGGGTGTGGGGACATGGCAAATTCTGCAGTTATTATTATATGTTTATATATTTTAATACTGGAGGTACAGTTCTCATCTTGCATTTGGGGATACACTGGGACCAAGCCAGAAGACATCCACAACCTTGTGATCTACTTCATAGTATACTATCTCTTCTAATGAAGACCTTGATGGGTAGATGCCTGGTAATGAGTCTGATAAATACTAAATGACAAATCTAAAAGCAACAGTGTGGATTTCTTTCTTTAGATGCTGTATTTTAGGGATGTCTTCTAGATATTTCAATTTGAAGTATGAATACTGATTAAAATTGAAGTGTCAGATTTCAAAGCAACTTGATTAAAGTTTTTGAAAGGGGTTAGAAACACAAGAATGTGATGACCTCTCTGAATTTTGTATACAGTTGACACTCTGCTGCAACATGGCAGTTTAATACAGATACTTCTGTTTGTCTATGAAGAAATATGAATGGGTGCCAGCTGATTCCATTTGTTGAGTACGCAAAGGTTAGTTTATAACTTCATTTTGCAGTTCTAGAATAATCACATGAATGAGAATGACCTTTTGAATGTAGTGTTTTCGAGGAATTGTACAAGTCTCTTATTTCTCAGTAAGTCCAAATGAAAGTTCATACACAAAAGGCTTCTCCCAGCTTCTAATTTTCTTCCAGTGCTAGTCAGCTGTCCACAGCCTTCTTACTCCTTCCCTTACACATCTCTGTTCCTGGTCCTAATCGTCTTTTCTCCAGCTCCTCTGCATCAAATTGGTCCTATCTTCTGATGATCTTGGGCATGCCCACACCTCATGGACACCTCATTCTTCGCTTCATCCTCCGTGGATCTGCTCTGAACAGCTGATCGGGAAATGCAAATGCTGTTGCAGCCTCTGTCTAGCTCTGCAGTACCACTTTGAGGATGGGGTAAGGATATTTGGGAACTTCTGCTCTGAGTGGTGCTAGGTTCAGCTCTCATTCTGGTCTGGTTTGTTTTGTTTTGGTTGTTTTGTTTGTTTTTTATAAGGAGATACTAGGCTGTCAAATGCAGGCAGTATGGCCTACCTTGAAAAGCACTTTATTGGTGCAAGAAACTGGTTTGTCTTTACCATTCATTTAAACTTAGTAGTGCTTGACTGAAGAGCCTTTGTGGAATGCATAGGGAATGTTGAAGGAAGTACTGTGAAGGAAAGAAATTCCGCCAAAAATTAGGGTAGTTTGCAGAAAGGTGCTTTGGCTGTAGGTTTATCATAGGAAGATAAGTAAAATAAAAGCCCTAAATACCAAAAAGTCAGCTGTTTTTTAATGTAAATGTATTTTCAAAACTATGCTATACTGACAGAAATGGTTGAAGCCTTTTGATGTTCAGAATTATGTGTATGGTTTTCCTCTTGTATCCTGTTTGTGACATCCAACTCCATATAATGGCTACCTACAAACCAATACCACAGAGGTCGTCCAGCAGGCTTTATTTCTGGTGTAAAAGCTATGGGTGTTTATGCATAATATAGGCTTATTTTTGAAAATTATCTCTAATATATGCCTTCAGTTCTTCACCTGAAGTTATTACTTTCCTACTTCATATAGTATTGTGAAGATGATATTACTTGAAAGTTTATGTGGAGGTTGGTTGTTATGGTGATAACCATTTGAATAGCAAAAGTTTTATTCTTTTTTAAATCAGAACTTGACATTTCGTTAAAATTTGTGTGTAAAAAGCAGTCGTTTTTTTCAGAGAGAAGTGTGTCGACTCTGCTTCCCTCTGCCATGTTGAAAATAGCTGGTGGTTGGACCTTGGAAACTCTGATACACAGAATCTATGTGATGCCTGGTGACTCATTACTGTCATTTAAGCCTGGATGTAACATCCCAATTTTGTTGACAGTGTTGAAGTGATGATGATTTCTGATGAAACTACTGCAGTGATGTTGAGAGAAAACAACTTCTTAAGCAAGCCTCGCCAGCCCTCAGATGCTGAAAAGTCCCAAAGCATATAGCGTGTTGGTAAAGGGGATTTCTGAAAAAGAAAATAAATACATTATGGGCATGTGGAGACACTGAAAAGACTGTTTTACTGGTGATATCCTGAGTACAATTCAAAAGATAGCTGTGGGGTAGGCATTCAGAGAAGCAGTATTAGAGATAAAGGTGTATTTCTGTCCTATGGATGAGAGGATGACTAACGTTGAAGAGAAGATTGCCCTTGTTCCAGAGGTCTTGTGTGGGATCCTGATGGTTTTTTGTCTCTTTAGAGAGAGGAGCTGGAAATCCACAGTGAAGGAAAATACCTTACGTTACTACTCCTGGGTTACATTATGCCTTGTTTTAGAGGGTGTGAAACACTGCATGATGTCTGTCTGTGAGACTCGAAGACATACATGCTTGAAGAGGGGTTTGGCCTGAAAACACTGTTTTATCTTGATGTACAGCATTATACCAGCTGAAACTGTATGAGTACAGTGGGCTTTATTTAGAAAGGGTGTTTCTGAATTCCTGAAATTATGATGATCCTTTAGTTGCTCTGAAATGAGAGACAGAGAAGACTGGCAGTTCTGGTTTGTATGTCCAGATTGTGGCTGTGGTCTTGTCAGCCTGGGGAGAAAAGAGTTCAAATAAGTTTTGTGCCAACATCTGTGTGAAGATGTTTAATATCAGCCTTGCAGTTCTTTTTCTAGTTCACAATAAACATAATTGCTGACTGCGATGTAGGTGCTTTAATTCTGAAATATAGCTTGATGTCAGATATTCTTTTTCTGCTTATTTATGAGAGTGCCTTTGGGGAGAAATGCATTGGTCTTGTGTGTCTTGTGCCCTCTTAGGGACTGGTGTCACCCTGAGCTTTTGATTTTGGATTGCTTCTGTGACTCTGCCTGGCCAAGAAGCTAGACAATGAAGTTTTGTAGGGTCTTCATACTGAGTGGAGTAAATTAGATTGGGACTGTGCAGCCAGTGGTTCTTACCAGCTCCAGCATGATCCTTTTTAGCAGGTGGATTAAGTCTATCAGCTCTGCAGTCCCTGGCTTCCATCAGTCTTGAGCCTGTGGATTCGTTGGCACTGGAGAAGGTAAGTCCCTTAAAAGGGAATTTTCTTTGGAATAAAAAAAAAACAAACCACCAAACCCAGCATCATTTTCAGATAGTTTTTGAGGAGGTAACTGTAAGAGTTAGTGCTGTGCATTTAGACCTTTATGAATGAGTTTCCTTCCCAAGAAAGCTATCTGAGGTCCAGTTTCCATTAAAGCTCTGTCACTAATGCTGTACATGCAAAGTGATCACATTGTGATCATAATTCTTGCAGAGAAGTGGTTTCTCAGTGTGGCTTTTTGAGTCTCACCAAGTTTTGCTGGACCCAAGGGGATCACAGAATATTCAGGAGCAGTGCTGTGGCTCTTCCTCCCACAGCCCTGCTCTGCTCCATTTGGCTGGGATAGGTGACGAAGAAGAAGCTGCAGTTACTGCAGACTGTGCAAGCATTTGCAGAAACTAGTGACAGCTGATCCTCTCCTCCAAAGGGCATAGGCCTGCTGCTGCTCTTTGTTCCTCTCTGATACAAAGAACTGTGCAAGAACAAACGAGCCAAGCAAGAACCATGCTTTCCAGAAGTTTTGAGGCTCTCTCCACTCATGCATATGAAAGCGTTGACCTCCTTCCCTAAGGGCAATGGTAGAATTATTTTCTTTCAAGCATAATAAGTGGTTGTTGCCTTCCCTGCCCCGTTAAGACTTAGCAGAAGGAATGCTAAACATACGGATGTTTTATCTGTGAAAATGTTTCTCTTATGTCATGAAGTTTTCTACCTATTGTTAAGAAGTTCATAAATGGACTGTGGTTCTTTACATCCAAAGAAAGATGAAATCATTGAGACTTCCACTGTCTGTGGCTTGAGAAGATACCTAAATACTTGCAATTCTTACGGTTCTGCAGTGAACCTTGTGTAGGAGTGGAAGCAAAGATGACCTTATCTGAGTACTTGCTCATCTGCTCCCCCTGCAGGTCCTGGCCGTAGGAATTAAACTTCATCTCAGTTTTCAATTCTTAATCTATAAAAGTTAAAAAGAGGGAAGAGCATTAAGAAAATAATGATGGATTAAGAATTTAAGAATCGGGGAAGAGGTATAAATGTTGAAAACTGTCCCTGGCTCACTTCATAGACATTCATAACGTGAGAGAGCTTCTGGGTTTCTGTTACACACGGGATTGAAGCTTCTCTGCATAGGATACTGAATTTTTGTCTTTTTGCCTGAAGAACAGGTGCCTGAATCATGAGCAAGCATTCAGTGCAAAGTATGGTATTGGTGCACTGTAGTTTTCACTTCTAAAGCTTCTGTTGTAGAAAATTTGAGACTATTATAATCCATGTTATATCCTCGCTATCTTGATTTGGAAACTTCCTCTTGGTTAGCCAACAACATGATGGAAACTATGAATCTTCTTTAGATTTCTTCTTCATTTTATCTATTACAGTCTTTTGCTTCTACTCACTTTCTTTTACATGCTAACATTTGTGTTGACTTTTTCTGAGCTAGTAGAGGAAGCATTATGTTCTCACATACACTTAATTCACCTCTAGGGTTAACATTTTACGGAGACGTTCACCATTCTCCATAATAAAATCCTTTCTCCTCTCATCAAGACATCTGCTTTATTCTGTGCAGTATTTCCCCAGAAACTATGAAATGTTCCCACTTTGATATTATGCCAAAATTGCTGCTTGCTAATTTCATGTGGAAGTAAAGGATAAGTTTTGCCATTGTTTATAATACTTTTGCTTCTGCGCTTCCATGGTCAAGAAAAATAATAATTCTTAAAGCTATTTTTAGAGTTTAGTCATAAAAATTTTAACATGAGCCCAACCTGAAAAAAAAAATAAAAAATCAACAGTTAGAGAAGGTGGGAGAAGCAACAACCACTACCTTTTATTTTTCTTTCTGTCTCTTCCTTATAGAGGAGAGATGGAGATGAAACTGAATAAATTCCCAGTATTTTGCTCTTGTGTAGGCATATTTAGATCCCCTGGTATTGTGCAGCCTGACTGTCTGCCTTAATTTAATGTAAAAAACAAAATTCAAGTTTTCTTATTTTCTTTAAGTTCCATGTTATATAAGAAGCAGGTTACTTTTGCTAGGTCTGCAGACCTAGAACATATATTATGAAAACCATGAGCTCCAAGAGCTTCCTAACCTTTAGGCATGGTGGAAGCTTCCTTAGTTGCAGTCATCAGCTGAGAAGCAACCTCATTCTCCTGCTGTTCCATCATGCTTGTCCTTTGAACATGAAGATGAGTAACATAAACAGAAGTAGTCAATATTGGCTCCTTGCCAGTTCTTTTAAATTCTTGTGTGAAAAATTTCATCCTGATGATTTAATTTTTGGGTTTAAAAAATAATTTTATTAATAATTGTGACAGATCACAGAGTAGATTTATCTTTTCTAGTCACTTTTGGAATATAAAATATTTGATATGAATGTTGAATATATCTTACTCTTTGTCCATTAAATACTTCCCCCACTCACACTCACATTGTAGACAAATCTTTGCTAGTCGTAGTCTTCACCTGTAGTATTTGTAGTATGAATTCTTTTTACTCTGATGTGTTTATACAGACATAATGAACTATTTTTTGTAATTCTACACTCATCAACATCCCTATTATAATGTGCTCCCATTAGTTCTTAGTATTGAGTGGTGATTCTGTTTTATTTAATACTGGGAGTTTTCCAATTGTTTTTTGTTATAGTACACCAATAATTCTGTTCAAGAATCCTCTTTGTTTTCTGTATATGTGTATATAATGTATATGATTTTAGATTATCTGTTTTTATATTTTTTTTGTCAACTGATATATTGCTGACTTAATTCCAAAGTGTCAATTTTAAATAGTGTCTTTAAAATAGTATCTAAAGATTTGGTTAAAGGGGAAAAAAAAAGGACTTTGTGTCCCTGCAAGAGTTGAAGAGCAACACTAAAATATTTTTTGAGTAATATGATATTGTACACAGCCTCATTCCTGTCTCTGCATTGCCTGCCTGTTGCCTTTTACTTTCAAAGCTGGTGGTACAGGTAAACACTTCAAAGATTGAGGAAGAGGATGCACTTGAGCTCCCCTCAAAGCACTTTAGAGAGGAAGTACAACTGACCCATCAATGAAATTCTCTATACAGCAAATGCTGGTAAGTGTGCTAAATGAACTGAAAAAAAAAATAAATTAAAATGTCTATGATCTTTTAATTTTAGCAGTCCTGTGATAGGACTGTAGTGTCTAGATGAAAATATATGTTTGCTTTTCAAGTTGAATGGTGCTAAATTGATCATCCTGTCTTTAATTCTTCCCTTCTTTTGTCTTGGATCAACAATTGTCGATTTCTGTCAGATAATCCAAGAAATTACTTTCCCTAGGCTGCTCCTTTTCTTGGCTGACTTTCTTCCTTACAGCATATTCTCCTGTTCCTTTCACAGTAAGAATATTTCTCATCAGCAGCTCTACTTACCCATGTATAATCTTAAAGCATAGCTTTTCTACTGGAGGAGGGAATAGTTTCATGAAGTGTCTGTGGAAGTGTGCATGAAAGTGTCTTAGATCTGCACTTAAATCTTGCTAATTATTTGCTAACAACAATATGTTGGGTGTCTGTTACACTCAAACCATTTTGAATCCATCTGTAATCAGATTTACTTTGTCTTTCTAAGATGTAGGGATATGTGATCTAATAGTAGCTATGGGAGTGTCAGCTGAATAAATTGTAACTGTTCTTGTCAACATGCTTAATTTACTGCAAATGCAAATTAAAATTAATAACTTTAGTTGGGATTTGCATTTGGGACAGAGTTAGCACCCTGTCATTTCTTGTCACAGCTTAGCTGATAGCTGCTAGCCTTTTAAGACAAGGCAATATTAATTAGTATAGTTTATGGTAACATTAATATGGCCATCTTAATTATGGTTTATGTCCTTGGCCTTGCTGGAAGTATTGAAAATTTAAAATTTGACCAGTATTATCCATCCTTGATTTGTATGTTCTTACACTGTTGCTCTAAATTAAAAAATTCTTTTTTTTTTTGTAAGTCCAAGAGAGCTCTTTCAAAAATAAAATAGATTTTTTGAAATTTCTTTTAGAGAAATTGACCTTGTAGTTTTCTGATGTTTTGGGTTTTGTTTGCCTCCGAATTCATCCTTCCCACTACCCCCAAGATCCTAACACACTTTTTCATTAGTTTTGTTGACTCTAAAGGTCTTTAGATGCTTAATTCCGAGTAACTTCAGCTGTTAGATGTTCATTTCATTTTCATTGACTGAAAAGTTTTGTGGAAGCTTTGCTTAGTCCTGTAATGATTGTATCCCAGTGAGATACAGAACTTTTTGTGCACCTTTTTTTCCTGGTTTGGGTTTTTTTTGTTTTGTTTTGTTTTGTGGTTTTGGTTGTGGGTTTTGGTTTTTTTTTGAGATTTCCATGTAGTTGGCTTTCTGTCAGTAGTGGCTGGAATCATTAAATCATTATTTCCTTTCAGCATTTTCAAACGTGATTCTTGATGGCTTGAGTCACTGTATTTTAAGCAAATCACTGCTTGCTTATCTTACAGACTTTGCTTGCATTAACAAAAGCAAAAATGCTTTCTAAAATGCTAGTTGTCCCCTCTGCTGCAGAGCTATTGAACATCTTTGATAGCATTTTGCTCACTTCAGGCTTTTCGGGTGTTGTCATTCCTGATAAAATTCCTCCATGTTACAGTTACTTATGGAGTTGAAGTGAACCTTGAGAAGCAAGCAAGCTTTCTCAGACAATATTTTTTTTTAATTAAGTGTGGATGGAAACCTGTGTTAACTCCAGTAGGGACTGAAGTGAATGAGATGCTGTCTCATGGTAGTATTTTGAAGGTTAAGGCTCTAAGGGAGTTCCTTCACTCCAAGTTAATTTTAAACTAGAATGTAGCTATGAGGAAGCAAAATTCAAAGACCAGAAAACTTAAGACCTTCTGTTTGAGTACTGAGAGACAAATGCTGCTTGACAAAAGTTCACTTTCGTGTGCTGCTTCTGTCAGAAAACTTCTGTACAGAAATCCCTTCCTTCAAGACGTGGAGTGATACTAGGCAAGTGTCAATGTGTGTATATGCTTTTTGTTAAGAAGGGGGTGTTAAGCAAAGGAGCTGAAAATTGAAATGGGCAGGTAAGAAATGCAGTCATGCCAGTTAATAGGAACTTTGATTAAAGAAAGGAACAGGTGGTGGCATGGCTGAGAACGGGATTTTTTAGATATAAAAACAGAGGAGAGAAACTAAATAGATTATAAAGTTGCTAGCTTTAAGGCCCGGATGAGAGTCAAAGAGGAAGGGTTGAGGTGTGCTGGTACCTGGTGTAGTGCATAAAAAGGTCTAGGAATGAAAGTAACAGAAGAGGTGTCAATTACATGACTGAAGAGGATAACAGAAAAAAACATGTAAGTTTAGTGAAGTTTCAAGAAGAAAAGGGAGAAGGTGAAGAAAGCAGTCACTAAGAAAAAGCCTAAATCTGTAGTTGTGGTACTAGGTAAGAATAAGACAGTCATGTGAAGACTGCAATATGCTTGTGCTTCTCAAGAGCATTTCAGAAGAACACCTGTCACTATGAATGAAAGAGAAAAGTGTCACTCATCTTAAGGAAAATTGTCTTTCTGGATGATGAGATGAATCAATGACAGGCAAAGTACAGAAGATGGGGCTGAGCGATGTGAAGAGTATTAATTCTCTGAGGCAGAAAGGTCAGCTGTGGATAGGGAATTTAAGGGCTCTCTTTTCTTTTGATTTTGACAGAAACATGACATCTAACAGAAACAAGTGATATCACCATCCTGGAAAGTCATTGTAGTGTTAAATACTTGTTGAAGGGCTTTTGGCAGCCTGATGGTTTACAAATGTGTTCAGAGAGCATTTGATAAGTTAGATACTGAGTAGTGGCAAGGTGTAGTCTGTCAGGGTGAATTCCCACTTACAAACTTGTTTTCCTGGGTCAACACATCTGTGTGGCCCATTCTACTCATTCAGTTATTGTAAATAATTGTATATTTACTGGTGTGGGTGGTGGGAGAAAATGGAGTAGTGTTTAAAGCAACTGTTACAGGCATTGGTCAGGTATTTGCCTGAAGTTTTTTTTGTGTGCTTTTCCAGTGACTCATACAAGCGCCTACTGGGCCAAGATTTCTTGAATGCATAGTGGGGGTTAAATCTTCAGTGCCCTGGGGGCTTTTTTTTTTTTTTTTTTTTTTAAGCTACTGGGCTTCACACTTAATGCGAAATGTTTTAGTCAACTTTGAAGATTTGTAGGTATTAAATTTCTGGCTTCAACCTGGGAACCTTTAACTCTTCTGCAGTTGTCCTGGCTAATTCCATGTGCAAAGGTTATCCATTTTCTTAGGGGTGGTGAGTGTTTTTGAATGACAGGAAGAATGGGTACTGCTTCTGTTTTTATTCTGGTCTAACACAAGCTACATGCTTGTTTCCTTCCTCCTTTAATATACTTCCTAATGTTCGTTTGCTACATTTTTTTTCTGCTTGTATTTCGTTGGTAACTGTTACCATCATTTTGGGGTTTTTTTTAAGCACTGTCTGAAAAATACAGATGCCCAAATGCAGACGTCTTTTTTGCAGAAAAATTAAATTGTAACATTTTGAGTTACCTCTGAGGGAATACCTTCCGAGAATAGTGCTTGGCAATCTGTAAAGAAGAGATTCCATTCCTTCAAAATTCTCACCTTAGTGGGGTGTTGTCTGGGCCTTGCTCGCATTCACGTAGTGAGCTTGCTGGGTGCTTCAAGTCAATAATTCATACGAATACCACTTCACTGACACACTGTCTTTATCTCTGGATTCTTTATTTGGCACACAGGAGGTTTTCTGTGATTTGATTATTTTTTTTTGCTCAATAATGATGATGTTTTTCATTTCACCCCTCTTTCTTAAATAGCTGCAGTTGGTGGTTGCTTACAACTGCATGTAACATGCTGTACAGAAATAAAATAGAAAAAATTTTGAACTTTCTGGCTTTATAGAATAGTGCTGTAAATGGCAGTAATATGTGACTAACCTTGAAAATGTTATATAGTTTGTGGGATCAGTTGGTTAATTTTGATTCTCAGCTCCTAAAAGTTACTTTCAAAAACTTTATGTAGAGAAACAGCACTAAGGAAAGGTGAACCTCAAATAGGAAGATGAGCTCATTCTTGTTTTCTCATCACCTTATGTATCATCACATCAAACTCTTTTCTGTAACTAAACTTTTTATACCTTTGAGTTCCATAGACATTAGGAGTTTCAAATGTAGTAATGGCAATAAGTTTGGCATCCGAGATGCCTGCCACTTTTACCTCAAAATAAAAACTCCAGGTTTTTTTTTTTTCGATAAAGTAGTTATAATACTTGGAAAAAGCATGTTACAGGCATGAAATCTTATGACAGCTCTGTCAGGTGTCCTCATTTTAGACAGGTAAATTGTCTTACATCAGCTCACATAATTCCTAAAAACACTGTTCTGCACTAGTCAATACATTTTACATTCTTCCTCTTCAAAGACTTCTGAGAGTACATAATTTTTTCCCCTCTGTACAAAGATTAGATCAATTTAGCAAATACTTTCATAAATTCCAACAAAAAGAATAGGTAAGTATAACATGCTTGTCCACAACCTTTTAAAAAATGTTATGTGCATATAATGCAATTAAGGAATTTACTGATAAACAGGTACAGACAGAATAGTTTAAGATGGATTATATGCATCGATCCTTTTTAGAGTCTTTTCACTGGAAGTTGCATCAATGGAGAAACATAAATCCTTTCATATCTGTTGTTTTCAAAGGACAGTAGCCAGTATAGCTAAATACTGCAGAGTTGAATTTTTTTTGGCTTAGTGGCACGTCATCTTATCGTAGGAGAAACAATCAGTGTCCGTAATAGCGATGAAATCCTATTCCTGTGTAACTTGCTATGCCCCATTAAGTTTCAGCTGTTGTCCTAGTGTTTAGACTGCATAGATTTAGATGCACGCCTTGAGTGTGCATTTGGCCTCCGTTAACTGTTTGTAGCAGCCTCTCTTTTTCTTTCTGATTTCTTTAGCAGAGGCTCCTATTTAAGAAATGTGTAGCAAGGGAGAAGGAGAGAAATCATCAACAAGCCATCGCTTCTCTCCAGCCTCCTAATGCTTTAAGCAACTACTTTCCTTTTATTTCTTCTTTGTTACATTTTGGTGATAAAGTTTTTCTGGATTCTCACATGCAGTTTAGGTCTCCATGGTATGGAAATGTAACTGAGATGGAAGTGCACGGACTGGTACTTCCCTGATGACCTTGATTGACAATTCTTTTGCTTCCTGGTAGGTGGGAGCCGTAACACTTAGTGTAAGGACTCTGTTGTAGGCTGGAGGAAGAGGAAGACTGCAATAAACTGGACTACCGGTAAGTAACACTTCCTCCCCTCCCATAAAAGTCCTCAATGATGTATGGTGATTGTTCTGGAAAAGGGATTGATTCTAGACGAAAATGCTCCTGAGGCTTCCCAAGAAACTTTCTATATAACTTATGGATGCACCTTAAACTCTCAGGGAGTCAGAGTAGCTAAGAATTGTTATTCCAAGTACTGGGGGTACAAAGGGCACTCTGAGCATTATTTTCAATCTCCAGCATGTTGTTGGATTAAAAGAGCTCAAATACAGTGCTGGGAAGTGTATTAACAAGAGAAAGTTCACTCTTGGCAAAAATTATTTGACAAAATCTGATGGAACAGCATGGTTTCCCTGTAAAAGGAAAAAAGGCATTTCACAGTTATGTTGACTGTTTGGCTGTATAGCATTTTGATGTTGCAGGCAAACATACATTCGTTAATTGCATTGCTTCTGATATGTGTTTGGGATGACATGTCTCATTCCAATACTCTTTTAAAGTCTTTAAGGTTTCTGGGTGATGGTATGATGTGTTTGGGGAAGAACAGGAAATTGGTGTTCACATACTGGTATCAGTAAAGTCCATAGCACATTTATTTGTAGCCAGGGGAAGAGAAGTGTGAAATAGTGACAGCTACCTATCTTATCCATCTGTACATGAGCGAAGTGAGTGGTGCCACTTAAATTCAGTGTTGCCCTATGTACAGCCTTACAGAACAGGGGATGTCTCGAGGCACCTGCATTTTCATCTGTGCGATGAAAATTATTAATTTTACATATAGAATCAACATCACCACTCCTATTCAGTGTTGATTTTCAATGGAAAGTGCATGACTGTGATTATTGTGCTAGAGCCAGCACTAAAAATTACCAGAAAGGTTTCAGGAATCATCCTTGCTGGGTTTCTACACTAAGATACTCCCTGGCTCCCTAATAACTTTCATAAGGTATTAGAAAGTATTGATAGTATATAGAAAAAAAATCTGATCACAGTAACCTGTGAAAGTTACTGTGTTTTACAAGTAAATTTTGCAATAGTTTTACAAGTGTAATCATAAAAGCAGGTTGCAGGATGCTCATTCATCAAATGGTGTTTGCCATCCTTCTTGAGTAAGCAATGAGTTGAGGTAGATTTCTGTAACCAGAATGGAAGCCTCCAGAAAGCCTTGAACAGAGTTGCTAAGGTAGTCTACACTGACAAAGAAATTTGCTTAGGGTGGTAAATTTTTACATGATTTTTTGATATTTGCCTGATAATAAAAAAGATGCTATGAACAAAGCAGGGTTACAGATGGATTACAAATGCATTATCATATGCATTTACCTTAGGACCTGGGGTGTGCAAGGATAGATGGTTCCTTTCTACAGGATAGAAGAAAGGTTTGTTATGAAATAGAATTGCTGTCCCATGCATTTTTCAACAGTACTTTAACAAGAGTTGGAAACATAGGCAGATGATAGATACTTGCTGCTTTGATGTTTTTTTATATGCATGAATATAAACTAATCTTGTAATCTTTGCTAATGTCAAACTTTTCTGTGGCTTCCAATTACATGGAAGCATTGTCTTCATAATACTTTACTTAAAAAAAAAAGTTCATTTATAATTTAGTACTTCCCTTGTTTTAATTGTCACCAGCTTTTGCAAGCTAGAGTTAATTTTTGCAACATTATTGTGCTGTCATACATTTCCACTCTTAATGCCTTGAAACTATCTTAATGTCTTAAAACTATATCAATGCTCAACCAGAATTTCTTAGCTTCAACTAAGGACTTCTGGAGTGTACTCTGGTAGCTCAGCAAATATAGAAAGCCTGAATATCAAGTTTTCTGTAAGTGTAGCAGGCTTCCTTCTGGGCCCTTTATAAAACAAATATTCTTTCTGCTTCAGTTTCTCTGTCTGAAAAACACCACGTATCTCTGTGGAGCTTGATAAAGATTAGACAGTGTTCATGCGTTTTAGCCTCACCTGCCTCTGTTATTGGAGAGACTAAAGGGCCAGGCTTGCCAGACTTTGCAGAGAAATGCAGTGATCCCACAGTTGATTTTACTGGACAGGTCCATTTTAGTGAAGTTACAGGAGCTGAAAATAAAATAGCAAATGAGTACTGAGAAATAATTGGCATCATCTTGGAGCTGTTAAAAGCCATAAGTGTTTAACTTGTCTATGCTTCCAGATGCCTGGAAGGAGTAACATTTTGGCTCTATGTGTCAAGTAAGCTGCGTACTAAAGGCTGGCATATATGTATTTAGCCCTTACTTTGTTACAAGTTACACAGTATCCTTTTCACACACAGTTCATCTCTTGCACTACTGCTACTGGAAGGATGTCCAGTACTAGTTCTAGCTAGAAACGGCATTGATCTCTGCTTTGATACATCTAGTTAGCACCCATGCCATCTTACTGCTTCTAATTGGGATAGTCAGCTGGAATAAGAGACAAACAGAATCAATGCAAGAGACAGGTCCTCTATTTTTTTTTTTTCACCCTTCTTAGAAAATACCAAGAGTCTGGTTAATCACTTTCTTACCTCTTCCTACCCCTCTCTGAGTAGTTCAGAAGATTGTAATGGCAATAGTCTGTGCAGCTTTTCTTTCCCATTCTACTTCTTCCCACATGTTTCAGAAAAAACTTTTTCCTCACTCTGGCAACAGCTGATTTTCCTTCTCAAAGTAACTGTATGGATATGACAAATAACTTCTACTTACGTGTGAAATGTCCCATATAGAGATGATCAAAAGACATTAACTATGAAATAGTGTATGATGTGATGTGGGAGTACCATAGTTACTCCATTGGGTGCACATGATAAAATATAGCCATCTGACTAATAATTGATAGCTTTTAGGTGATTCTAGCTAATGGTCGTGGTTATAAATTATTCATGGACCTTAGAGAAAAAAATCCTCCAAGACAAGAAATTGTTTAAATGTATATTATACTTAGAGAGAGGGAGGACAGGACAACTGGTCAATTAAGAAAAACTTTTGGTGTCAAAAATGAACAGATTTTTCAGAAAAGGCACTATAAAGTGGTTGGTGAGTGATATGCAATGAGAAATACTACTGCTTTAGTTCTAATTTTAGTAGAATTAAGAAAACCAAAACAAACAAACATAAAAATCCCCAACTAAAACCAGAAAGCCACACAAGCCTGAAATTTTCTTTAATGAAGCACGCAGTCAGCTTCATAAGAAACCAAAAATGCCCACTGTGACTAGTACATTGGGCTGAAAGAACATTTGTTCAAGAGAAATCTGACAGCTAACCAAGAGGATTGTGTAGAGTTAAGAAGTAAGTAAAAGTAACTGAAGTAATACATTTTCAATTGTAATGGCTGGAGGCTGCTTTCCAGGTGGCCGGTTCTGGTGTTTGACCACCCTTCCTATGAAGAATGTTTTCCTTGTGTCTAACTGGAACATCCCTTGCTGCTTTTGTGACCCCACTGTGCTTGCCCTCCCGCTGGGCACCTCTCAGAAGAGTTGGATGCTCCCTTCTTCATAGCTCCCTATCAGCCAGTTGAGGTCAGCAGTTGAAACCACTGCAGCCTCCTCCTTGAGGCTGAATGATATAATTTTTGTTTGCTCCTCCCTGTATGTTGTGTACTTCGGAGCCTATTCTTGGAGGCTCTTTAGGACTTGCTGCGATGCCTCAGCACCTTGTACTGAGGATCCCCAGACTATATGCCCAGTGTAATATCCCAAGTCACAGACAGAAATAATAACGTTCTTCATCTGTTAGGCAAACTCTTCCTCATACAGCCTAGTGTCTGGTAGCCTGTGTTGCCACAAGGGAGCTTCTGCTGACTTGCATGCAAGCTGCACAAGACAAACCTTGTGCAAAGCTGCCTTGTGACCAGCTAGTCCAGCCTGTACTGCTGCTGCTTCGCAGGAGTGCTGCTTTTGTGTCCACTGAACTTGTCAGCCTCTTTCTCCAGCCTGTAAGGATCTCTCTGAATGACCTCCCATTTATCAGCCCGTCCTCCCAATTTGGTGTCATCTGTGCAAACTTGCTGAAAGTGTATTGTCCCATCATCCAGCTTCAGGAAGATGCTGAACTATATCAGTCACTGTAAAGGTGAGGAGCACTGTTAGTAATGGTGCTGGGCATCAGATCTGTGACCACTGTAGTTTAAACTTGGTAGTCTAACAGGTTATTTGCTCACCTTGCAGTCCTGCAACAGTGACTGATCACTTTGCCTGTCCAGTTTATTTCTTACTTGTTTGCAGGGAGTGATTAGGCATAGGTCAATCAATGGTTGTTGCTCTCAGTCACTTTCTTCATGTGCGTCTTCCACAATGACTTGCTCCATATTCTTGTGGACTGAGGAATTCTGTAGGTCCAGTTTTGCTCTTAGCTGTCTCCAACTTTATCTTTCTCATCCCTGAGATCCTCATGAATGTGCAGTGGCAGAGACCCAAGAGGGCTGACAATGGACCTTATCAGGAAGGACTGAGGCAAAGGAGACTTAGAGTGAAAATCAACCTTCCCTGTATGTTTTTATTGTCAGGTCCTCCACCCTCTGGGCAACTGCCCTTGCTTTCCTTAATGTTCTTTTTGCTGCCATTGTAGCCTGCAGAAGTCCTTGTGGGTTTTATGTCCAGTACCAGCTTCAAATCCAGACCAGCTTTGGCTTTTTTAATTTCAACCCTGTGTGTCTGAGCATTGTATCTGTACTACTCCTGAGCAGCCCAACTTCATTTACACTTTATTTTGAATTTGCACAGAGTCAGGAATTCCTCATTCAGGAAGTGTCTGGGAAATGTTGGGTTTACTTTAGCTGTTCACAGATTTGGGCTATTGTATACTGAATATAACTTTGCAGACTAGGAACAGCTTGACTCTTTTTACAAGGAAAGCAAATTTTAAGAAATAGTTTGCAGCAGTGAGGTTAAACATCTTTCAGGTTCAAAAGAAGCAGGAAAGAGGCACGTTTTGAAACATCAGCATTGAAAATTCAGTGAAACGCATCATTGTTGTCTGTCCTTGTTCCCAAGGTACTAAGTGGTACATTCTCTTCCTTGATGAAGTTGTATCAAAAAAAAATATTCATGGTTGAAATACAGATAAATGCTTTAGAAAACAGCATTTGATACAGCTTATTTGTAAAACTAAAAAAAAAAAAAAAAAAAAAAAAGTCCAGACAATGAGAATTTGGGAATTACTTGCTAATTGCAGTCCTAATTTGGGTTGGGGTTTTTTCCCTGAGAAGAAAACAGTTTTATTATGGTACAGTTGTGAAAAATCTATGGAAGAAAATGACAATTGTCTATAATTTTAAGTCTTTTTCCTACTTTGCTAGTAAATTCAAACATTCAGAGAGTTTTAATATCAATATTTTGTACCGAACACGTGCGGTACATGATGAAGGCAAGCAAAAGGGTGACCTAGTGCCCGTGTCTGTGACCAATAACCATTGCAGAGCAGCACTTCCCACAGTTGGTTCCTCAGCAGAATATCCTGATCAGAAGCATCTTCATGAGGCTTCTCCCGTAGAGATTTGCCATCTTATGTATACACTTGAGGAAAGGATTTTGTGCTTCATAGCTATTCTGCCCTTTGATTTTTGCATTGACTTAGTGATCTCTTGTCTCCTCATTGTTTTTGTTGGCTGTAATTTACTACAACAATGTCACGGTTTTCATACTTACTGTATTAAGTAGGTGGTGGAAGTTATAGGTGGTTCAGGAATTGTATAATATCAAGGAAGATAGGAAAGAATGGGTGTCAAGAACATGGAGTTTGTTTTCTGTAGTGTTGGTGTCTTTATAATATTGTCAATTATTCACTTTGTTCTTGAGGAATATTAAGGAATTAATAAATCCACTTTAAGCGGGTGTTAATGTGCTAAAGCAGTGTTTCAGATGCACCTGAAGCTGACATACTCACATGTACTGGCAAGCAGCATAAGTATAATGAAGAGCAGTACTAAATGCTGCAATATTTACTGTGAGAGTACCTGTATGTTAGGTATATATAGCGGGCTTTTTGTATTTTAGTCAATGTTCTGGAAGTGGTAATAAATCTTCCACATGATTAGGAGCTGAATAACTGCAAGAAGTAAAGTATATTAGATGTACCCAGAAAAAACTAGAAATATTTAATAAGTTTTTCACTGAAATTTCCATTCCGTACTGTTTGTTTTAGAGGGAGGCAAAATAATGGAAGAAATTTGAAATAAGTACTGGGGGAAAAAACCCAAAACCTGATCATTTAATGATCAATGTAATGAGTGTGTGTTTAGATACAGTTGCAAGGACATACTGTAATTTGGTCATTTGATGATCTGTTTAAATAGCCATTGCATACTGGAGCAGGAATAAGATCTTCCCTGAAGCTCTGCAGAGAATCATCATCTTTTTCGTCTTCCTTCAGTAGTTTTTCCTACTTCATAGATACACACCGTGCATCTATTAGTACTGAGATTTCATAAATGGAAATTTTAGGTCTGCAACTCATAATTGTTGAAACTTCATTTATCTCCTACTTACAATCATTCTCTCTTGCGGTGATTTCTGTGTGCAGGGGAGCATATGCAGATTTCTGCAGTTCCAGAATTCCCTGTATTTCTTGTTTTAAAAATAGGCATGTTTAAATGTAGTTATTAGTCATATTTTTAGGATGAAAAGGAACACTTTATGTCTCTTAAAACTTTCTGACTCAGACTGTAACATAGTCAGATCTTACAGTGAAAGAACATCCTGGGAACTGCATCATTCAAGGAAACTAGGCACTTTATTTTTAATGTGTCCTTAAAATTTAGTTTTTCATGCAACTCTGTTGTTCATTAATTATGAATTCTTACTTCTGTGGTTTCTTAACAGGAGCTCTTGAGAGTTTAATTGGTATTTCATCATTTTAAAATCATACTCCAATTTTTAGTTTCTGAATTCTTTTAGAAGAATATTCAGGAATGAAAGGAGAAATATTTTTAGCAGTGAAGTGGAATCTTCTAGGAAGACAAGCCAAGAAACAATGGAGAAAATACTGTAGACCAATTTGAAGGGTTCTCCCGTTAAGTTGCTAATCATGTCAGTTTTCACCTTGTGCTGCAGTACAAACATGGAGAGTATAGTACTACCTAGAACACGTTTGACTCTGAAATAGTAGAAATTAATGAAATACAGGCATCTGTTTCCTGGGTACTTTTCCAAAATAAAGGGATTACAGTGTTTATAAGGCAAATCTCAAAGCTCTTAAATTTGGAGTAGTAGTTCTAATAGGCTTAATAATTATTCCTGATCTCCTAAGTAATTTTAGTATGTAGAATTCACCGTGCTTTTGGGTTACAGCATTTTCAAACACCAAATTCTTTTAGTTTAAGCCAGAAGATACCATCCAGTCTGACCTCCAGTTTAAAATGACAAATATAATTTTAGCCAGTGAAACTTAATTGAAAAGATTAATAGTAAGATGATACGTATGGAATAGCAGTGAAAATACCCAAACATAATACACTTCTTAAACCATAGCACTCTTTCTTATTCTTTTCAAAAGAAACTTTAAATTTAAATTCAGACTTTATTCTGAGACCAAAAAGGGGGATTCAGGTTAATTATTTTCAGAATATATAATAGAAGCAAGTGTGCTGGGTACAGAGTTGCTTGTGTATAACATCAAAATTTCTCCTCAGAATAGTTTGAATGTTTTAGAAAGAGAAGAAAAGAACTGTCTTACATTTCTTGGAATGGCTTTGCTGGTTTGGATGCCTTGAGGTAGAACTGTCCCGCTCCATGCTTACAAGGAGTCCCCAAAAACACCTGTTTTCCCTTTAAAAGTAGGTTATGTAACAGTACAAAATACGAACTTAAGTCAACTTGTGTACTATAAGAATTCACATCTGTTGGTGAAATGTTAAGATTAATGGTTTCAAATCAAAACTATCTATTCTATCTTTGCAGAGTTTTGCTTTCCAGCCAGGCAGTTTTCTCAGGCTTGCTGAGTCGCAGCAAACCTTTCCAGAGCCCTGCCTAGAAGATCCTGCTGTCTTTGTCACATCTGTAGCTTGTCTTCTCACCTCTTCTATGCTTTCTTGGGGGTCTCCTGTGACTGGGATCCTGGGTTGCTGTATCTCTGCCTGCCTGCTGTTGCTTCTCTTCTCTTGACTGCAGCAGCCCCCCCTGGCTGGGTATGGTTAGCTGCCTCCAGGGGAAGGGGCGCTTTTCCCTCCTTTTACAAGATCTCACCTGAAGGAGTTCAACAGTCTGGACAAAGTAAATAGGCAACTTTCCTTGTGGCTGTTGCACCATATTCAGTATTTATGTAACTGAAGAATAACAGACTCGACATTGAGTGCTAAACGTGTGTCCCCTGAGTGCAGTGCATACCCATGTATGCTCTGACATACCTGGCTTAGATACTGGAGGAGTGTAGGTGTCTTAATGATCACTTGGCAGGTTAATCCGTAGTGTGTTTTCTCTGCTTTCTCCATGCCGTGTCTGTGTGGGAGGCTGGCAGAAGAACTCCCCGGTGACAGGCGGTCTGCCTTAGGTTACTGTGGTAGCCCCACACTACTCCAGCTTATGGTTCACCGCAGGGTAGTTGCTTTGTGGTGAACCATAGGAAGTCTGACTTGAGACTGCTGTTCCCAGTGCTGGTACAGCTCCAGAGGCGGGGGAGAGGCAGAGCCCACGTGGGGTGGTACAGCTAGTAACGCCAAGGCAATCGCATACATCTAAAAATGAAGTGTTTAGGAGAAAACACATCTTTTTGCACTGTGATTTTTCTCTAAGGGTTTATAATAATAGCCCACTCCAAATGTCATATTTTTGGAGGAAATTTTCCTTTCACAAGGAATCATCGTTTTCAGCCAAAGCTTGAACTTCCCCTGTGGCTGTTAAACACGAGATGAAACGCCCCCCACCAGTCTGTGCTGCACTGAGGATTTTGGTTCTCTTTCAGTTGGGCATAGTCAGCCAATCTGGTCTCCTGCCCTGTCATCTATCATACTCTATCAAAATGCATACCTAACCAGTGGTTTGGGTTGACAGCTTCATTTCTGTTGGAATTTAGCCGGTACAACTAGTCAGGAATCTTGAATTTCAGAAGGTGACAGTTTTAACATTCTATTATCAACTGCAGTTGTATGCTCATGAATAGCTCTTTCACTTTGTTTTATCCACAGTATATATTAAAAATGGGTATTTGTTCTTTGTTGTGAATTGTAGTAATTAAGTATAGCAGTTAAATATATTGATCAGCATGGCTAGTGATATAGACAGACTGGGTTTGTGTTTTGGGTTTTTGGTTTTCTTTTTTAATGACATTACCATAGTTTGTGCCTGTCTGAGGGGCTCCAATTGCATCCCCGGTTTTACAAATTCAAAACAAAAATATTTTTCTGTCCAACTTACATAGAAAGTAAGCAATGGATACCAACAAATGTGTGACTACAAAGAATCAGTGAAAAATTGTCTAGCGTGGAGGCTAGCATTGGAAATGCAGTATTGTCAAGATTTGTATTTGGTGTCTTAGAAGGAGCTTAATAAAGGTCTAGGGATAAAAACACTGTGTGACTGTCTACTAATCTGAGGGTGGCAGCTGCACTTTGCTTTGGAAGGGAGAGTGTCCATTTGTCCTCAGGTTTGCTGTTCAATTGTCTTTACTCTCTCTGTTTTTCTTTAGATTGTGGTTACAGTGGGACAGGATTAACATATCTGGACGGTAATTATACTTCTTGAATAATCACCACTTTATTATTAAGCAGTGAGCAAATACAGGTCAGTTGAAAGCACATGTTACTTTGTCAGGACACTGTAACTTAACTTTGCCTAAGGTATGGTTGTTAGATGTGCACTCTACTTGTTTAACTTCTCTTTTTTGACTTGCTCTATATGCATAGATCTTTTCAGTACTGTGAATACATTGCAGGGAAATTAAGATCAAGTAATACTATTTCAGAGCTCTCCTGTTTTTGGGTTGGGTTTTTTTTTTGGTGAATCAGGTGAAGAACCTGACCAATGATAACTCGCTTATGTTCTTAGGAAAACATTTCTAGATGTGCTTGGAACTGTTTTTTGGAACTGGTGAAGTTTTCTACCTTGTGAGGCAACTTCAGTGTGTTTAGTCTATAAAGAGAAGTCTTACTGTTTATTTTTCTTAAAATTGTGTAACAGGAAAAAAGATCCCTTTAAATGGGGTGGGCACATGGAGTTGGAAGATGAAAGTGTAACAGATCTAGAACTTGCAAGCTAAAGTTTCTAAAAAGTTTTCATTAATGTTATGGCTGGTTAAGCTGTAGATTTTTTTTTTTCTACCACTTGCAGTTTCAAAGTCAAGATGTGGGTATCTTGTTAGAAAGATTCTTGAGCTTAATTGGAGACAATAGCTGCTATGATTTTTGTGTGTGTATTACACAGGACAGTTTATATAATACGGATTATTCTGCTTGGTATTAAAATAGTTCAGGGAGCCATAGGTATGAAATACTATAAAGTTTATTTGAATGGAGTGTAAAGCGAGGGAGTAATGTATGTGGGCTACTTTAGGAAAGACAAGAAAGTCATCTGGGCTAGTCAGCACGGATTCACTGAGGTGAAGTCATGCTTGACTGACTTGAGAGTCTTCCATGATGAAATGACTGGCTTGGTAGATGAGGGGAGAGTAGTGGACTACTGCCTGGACTTCAGTAAGGCTTTTGGTACTGCCTCCAACATCTTCATTAATGATTTGGATGATGGAGCAGAGCATGCCCTTAGCAAATTTGCTGTTGATACAGAACTGGGTGGAGTGGCTGATTCACCCCGGGGTCATGCTGCCTTCCAGAAGGACCTCAACAGTCTGGAGAAATGCGCGGGCAGGAACCTCATGAAGTTCAACAAGGAGGAATGCCAAGTCCTGCATTTGAGAAGGAAAAACTACATGCACTTGTATATGCTGGGGGGCCACCCAGCTGGAAAGCAGCTTGGCGGAAAAGGCTCTGGCTATCCTGGTGGATAACACGTTGACCATGAGCCAGCAATATGACCTTGTAGAAAAGAGGGCTGATGGTATCCTGAGTTGCTTTAGGGGAGGAGTGTTTCCAGCAGGTGCAGGGAGATGATCCTTCCCCATCACTCAGACCTCTTGAGGCTACACCCGGAGTGCTGTGTCCAGCTCTGGGCTCCCCAATACCAGAGAGACATGGACATCCTGGAGAGCATCCAACAAAGGACACAAAGATGATTAATGACTGGAGCATCTCTCCTATGAGGAAAAGACTGAGAGGGCTGGGACTGTTCAGTCTGGAGAAAAGAAAGTTCACGGGGATCTCTACAATGAATATAAATACCTGAAGGGAGTGTGCAAAGAAAATGGAGCTGTTTTTTTTTCAGTGGTGCCCAGTGACAGGTCAAGAGGAAATGGGCACAAACTGAAGTACAGGAGGTTCCCACTGAACATCAGGAAACTCTTTTTCACTGTGAGGGTGACTGAGTACTGGCACACCTTGGCAAAAGAGGTCGTGGAGTCTCCATCCTAAGAGATACTTGAAAGCTGCCTAGGTGTGGTCCTGGGCAGCGTGCTTAGGTCAGCCCTGCTTGAGCAGGGATGTTAGACCAGATGACCTCCGGGGGTCCTGTCCTGCCTCAACTACTCCTGGATTCTGTGAACTAGGTCTGCAATGTAATAAGAACATTTTTTAAAAATAAAATTATGAATGGGCCTTTTAAAATATTACTTAACTGTGTCACAGCTTGTAATGTGATTTTTACTTGAAGTTTGTCACCAATATAAAGTTATTTTTCTTGTCTGTAGGGAATACTTAAGTAAAACTCTGGGGCTTGAATTGTTAAGGGTTTGAAACTGGAGCTTGTGCTTTTGCTTGTGTGATAGTATTTTGGCAATGCCCATCCCTGCCTTAGACACAGAACTCTTGCTCTGTTGGATGGAAGAAAAAATGAATTTTCTTTCTTTAAAAAAAGCCTGCTTGCAAGAGCTTTTATACTCTCTTCCACAACTGTGAACTTCTTTATAGGTCTTTGAGGAAGAGGATGTGGAAGAGATCCAGTGTTTACTGCAGGGGAAATTTTCCAGGGTGTGCTCATAATGGCATGTACGACAGGAAAGCGTTGTATGGATCGTGCTGTACTCTCCTTTGAACATAAAGACTAATCGTTGCTGTCAGTACTACTTTTAAAATAAGGCCTCAAGGGTTTTGCTTCTTTCAAAGAATTGTAGACTAATAAAAACATTAAAATAACATCCGATTCAGAAATCATGATAATCACAAGCCAAATGTTTGAATTTCAGCTTCTATTTCCTTAGTATACTCTTATGTTAGTGTCTTCAAATTGCAAATGTTCTAGTATATAAAAACATTCATGATACATTCTGCATTAAATGATACCTTTAATAGCCATGTTACAATACCATGGTATTTCAGGAAAATGACAGTTTTCTAAAATAACCTTTCCAAAATATATGAAAGTTATTGCAATCTTCTACCCTCCAACCTTGGAGGAGGAAGTTATAATTACTAATCCTTAGAGCGTGGATCATTCTAATTTGGAAGAAAATGGCTCTTGGTAGTATGTTTCACCTTGTATACAACATTCATTAGCATATATTCTCCTTTTGTACTGGCCAGGTTTTAGTTTCAAAGTCCAGGTTTTAATTTCAAAGTCCAATTGAGACATTCCTGGCTTGTTTCAGAACTGTAGAAGTAACCATGAAGTCTTGCCTGAAGAAATCCAGTCTTTAAAAAGTTTGAAAATACAGATGAAAACTTTCTCTGCACGTATTTACATTTTTGGGGAGAAAAAAGTCCAGCAAATGTTGGCATCCAAAATTAATTTTCCCAAGTAATTATGTTGCAAATAAATATGGAGTAAGGGCAAGATCTTTTTTTTTTGTTATGCTGCTTTTTGGGATTTTGTACCTCTTTCCCCACAGCTTTCCATCAGTGCCCTACTTTACCTCAGCAATGGTTTGGTGTTTTGTTGGTTCACTGAAAGTGCTATAGAGTTTAGCATTTTGACAGTGTGAAAACCCTGACTTGCACAGTAGGCTAAACCTTAACTTTCTGTTAATATGATGTTAGCTGCTTTAAATTCAAAAAGATGAAAGACAGTGTAAAGCTTTTTAGATTCATCCCCATTGCCCCATGAAGTGCTTTAATTCATGGAGCCAATTTAAAGCTTAGGAAATCTTGCAAAAGTACAGTATTTCTATTTTTAAAAATGCTTTTCGTGTCACACTAGCTTGCTCTAACAAGAGAACTTCAGCAGGACAAAAATAATGCTTTTATGTGTGAGATGTTTCTGAACTGTCCTCCCCAAAGCCTCATTGAAGAAGGTGTGCATATCAAGTTGTGTTTGCTTTTGTCATGTGCTGCTTGCAGTATAACTTTAAAACATATGGCTAAGTAATTATCTGCCACTTGTCTGTGTTATAATATTGGAGATTGACAAAGCTGCTGCTTGAGTTAATGAGGGCACTTGAGCTATCCCTGAAGTAAAAGGCCTTCAAAAAGCAGCTTTGTAGCAGAGCCATAAAGAGCTTAAAGCTGCCCCTTCAACCAGCAGTAGAGCTGTTTAAATCATCTGACTACTGATGCTGGGTGATTCCAGTATGGAGAGTTTCTTCCCTCTGCTGTTTGAATGTCTCCAGCTTTTCTCACCCCTGCCCCTTCCCACTGTCTGTTCAGGTTAACCTCTTCCAGCCCCTCCACCAATGTCTCTTCTGCATTGCAGCTTTTACCTTCTCCTGTAGTCTTCTGTACAAATTATGGCACTAACAAAGTTAATAAACGATAAAAAATAATCATTACTATATCCCTTCTCTCTACTTCTAGTTTACTTAAAACAATCTTTTTCATAGCAAAGTTTTTGTACAGTGTCTCTGGCAGCACTGTAGCATACTCTCAGACTTGGCATGTTTATTAGCATATAAAAATAGGTTTAGTATCAAAATTACTCATCATATTAAAAAATGACCAACAGGTTAAATTTTTCCTTTCTAGAGTTTTGTACTCTATTTTCCCGTTTGTTGTCAGTACTGTACTTGCCCTCCTTATTTTTCTCAAACGTGGAACACTATTGTAACATCCCATTGTAACAGAGTACTACTATACATAGTAAAATACAGTGGTACTCCTGTTCTTTGAAAGGGTTGAGGATTTTACTGGGATTACTATTTGGATTAGAGTAGTTTTCTATTTATTAGTGTATTTCTGATACATTTTACCCTTTTATCTAACATATCAGAAGTATGGAGTAGTTGCATTGCAGTTAGCTGGGGAAGATGATCCAGCCCACCAAAGATATGAATTGCTTTTGCATATATCCAGGCCTGTCTGTAGCATCATATCAGCATGAGGAAGAACGGGGTCACAGTTTAGATACTTCATCCAGGTCCCTCAAGTTGAATGCATCTACGTGGTACAGTTTTGGGAGTCTCCTTTCTAGCTCCTCATTGTTACACAAGCTTGTGTCTTATTTTCTCTTATCCTGACTTTCTGCATCTTTCATGGCACCTGCGGAAGGCAAAGATAAATGCACAGTACGTAATTAACAGCTAAACATATGATGGTGAAGACAGGCTGAGAGAGTTGGGGTTCTTCAGCCTGGAGAAGAAAGGGATCCAGGGAGACCTTAGAGCAGCCTTCCAGTACCTAAAGGGGGCCTCCAGGAGACGTAGGGAGGGACTCCTTATCAGTGACTGTAGTGATAGGACGAGGGATAATAGTTTTAAACTAAAAGAGGGTAGATTTAGATTAAATATCAGGAATAAATTCTCTACTGTGAGGGTGGTAAGACACTGTTACCCAGGTTACCCAGAGCAGTTGTGGATGCCCCATCCCTGGTAGTGTTCAAGAACAGGCTGGATGGGGCTTTGAGCAACCTGGTCTAGTGAGAGGTATCACTGCCTGTGGCAGGGGGATTGCAACTAGATGATCATTAAGGTCCTTTCCAACTCTAACCATTCTGTGATTGTCTGCCAACTACTTTTAAAAGACAAAACAATATTAAATTTAAAAAAAAAAAAGCCACCCAAAGATCCGAACAAAAACCAACCACAAACAACAAAAACCCCTACTTTTCTGTCTGTCAGGTAGCTAGTTAATGGCAATAATCACATATTGGCTTTGTTCCTGCTTATCCCTAACCTTTTAGGAGCTTTTTTCTGTATTTCAGACTCTGTCCTTATTTGACTGGAATTAGCAACAACTTTAAAAGCACTTGGGTAGAGGTGCTTTCACATTACATAAGATTGGGAAACTGGAATAAAACAAGATCAGCTTGCTTTCAGCCCTGACAAGAAATGCCAGTATTGCTTCTCTTCTCTAATTTCCTTGAAGAAATACAAGTTGACATTGCTGAAACGCAATGGTTTTTTTTTCTCCTAAATAGTAAAGCCTGAGGGTGAAATACAAAGAATTCCAGGTTAAAGGACTTGGTTTGCTAGTTAGAAGCAAACAAAATATGACTTCAAAGGGCAACGGTAAATAGTGTTAGTTATGTTTAATCATTAGGAATTGTGACCAAACCAGAGACTTTCAATGCTGTCTTATTTTGTTGTTTTCGGATTATCCTCTCCCCCTTCTCCACTATATAGACTTTTAACACAATGTACTTTTTCTTTTAAAACTTTGGGAAATATCCCTGACACTTGTGGTTGCGTTTCAAAGAAAACCACAGACATATATATCTGAAATGAGCTTGCAATTGGGCGTTGAAGGGCAGTGTGTTGAATGGGCTTGCAGACCTAGTGACTGGGCAACAAACAGTATCAATAGGGTATTTTAAGACATTTTATTGGAATGGAATAGGCTAATGCTGCTTGAAAAAAAAAACCACCTAAAATCTCTTCGTTGCAATTATCTTAACATAGATGACTTCCAAAAAGTGAACTGTTTCCATTTGCGAAAGAAAGCAACTTATGTGAGCTGTCCGGGCCTGAAAAAAAGGTAGGGATTCTGTAATAGGCAAGTGTGTAGAGTACTGTTTTGGTCTGTTGAGAAAATGCAGCAGATATATATAACATTGAGGACAACTGATAGATGGGTAAACCTCTTCAGATGAAAAGGGATTAATGCACTGTGTAGACAAGAAGAAATCAGGAAAATCTAGTAAATACAGAAAAAATACATCTGAACAGGGTTCAGTGCTAAATCAAAATAAACCTGATAAATTGCAGTAAAAAAAAAAAGACCTAATTTTTGTTCACAAGGAATATATATATTTATATATAAAGTAAAAATTACTCAATCTACCTCAAGATAGGAGAAACAGATGAACTTTCTGCTCCAGAAAGTTTAAAATGAGCCTTTTCAAATCAAATCTGAATCCAAGATGCTTCTTGCTGTTGTCAAGTCTGTTTTGCTTTCACCTTTTCTGATGCAAACATATGCAAATCTTAAATGGAGTATACCCAGGCACTTGAGAAACACTCCAGCCAGAGCAGCCAGACTGCTTGCAGGCGCACTGGGGTTCCTGCCTTACAGAGGTAACTGCGCCTTTTAAAGGGCAGTTGTTCTGGACTAGATTAGAAGTTGTACAGTTACAAAGCCTTCCTTCTGCCTCCTGTATCTCTTGTATTTTACAATTGCCTGTTTGTTGGATCTGAGAGATAATTAAGTAATTTAAAAGATTAATTGGTTTCATAACTGAATTTGCATTCCACAGATTCTGAAATTGCAGGAGGCTATTCATGCAAAAAATGCTTTTGTGTTACTTCTAAATAGCTTTATAAATATGAGACCTGATTGGTTTTATGACTGTAGCCTTTAAACAAATAACCCAGCTGTCTGCAATATGATTAATTATTTTAAACATTTAGGGTGAAATTTATTCTCGAAGGTGATTAAGATGTTTTTATCTAATATTTTTCAATACAGGATTTAGAATTTAATTAAGATGTTGCTATCCAGCTGTCTTTTACATGGAAGAAAATGCTCTCTTTGTATACTCATTTAAATAACAGGAGTTATTGGCAATAGATCTATTGAAGGTTTATACTGTAACACAGACAAAAAAGATTAGTCTTTGAGTTTGTAATTTTTTGTGTTTAAACCAAATGGTATAAACAAACTCCTACATTCCTTGTCACAGAGCTTAGACAGGTAATTTCATGTGTCTTTTTCTTTATGTTGATAGATCTCCGGGCTCGGATTGTTATATTGTGTTGTAAGGGATGTCGCTTTGTGCTGCTATGTAGCCTTATATAATTTTCTTTTGAGATAACAGGACTTTGGAAATTGGGGGAAAATATGTAAACAAATGTCACTTGCCTTTCCACAAAGTCCTGACTTTTTTCAGATGCAGCATGTGTGGTTTTGTTTTGTTTTTATACTAGAAGGCATTAAGTAAGTACATAGATATCATTGCTTTGCGGTGGATTGGCACAGGTGTGGAAATGATATTTCATAAAATACTGATTTAATTTATTGGATGCAGATTTGTCATAGTTTCTTCTAGTTAATTTGTATCTCTTGTTCATGAAATTGATTCATATTTGAACTGAATTCCTCACATAGCTTTCCAGGAGTTTCTTTGGGATAAAATCTTCCATTTTATTAAAAACACACTAGGTGACAGTTCCTAAGCTTAAGACATGTAATTTGATTTCCTTTAAAATTTCAAACATATTTTCTTAGACTTTAGGATCCAGTGAGCTTGATCTATTTCAGCTTCCTTAAATTTAATTTTACTTTTTGTTCATTGTTTGTAGGTGGCCTCCCCTTCCTGCTTTCCTGGTTGCACAGTGGGACTTCTCCACTGCTGCTGATGCCCCAGATGGTCTCCTTGCAGGAGGAGCAGCCTCAGCCGTTCTCCGGGTGAGTAGAGGCCATTGGGATGGAGGCCTGGACAGAAGGGCCTCTTCTTCCCAGGCAGCTCATCAGTTCCCCTCAACCTTTTAACTATATGACATGCAATATTTGCATTTCCCTCCAGGTTACAGGGATGGTAGAGGTCTTTTGACATGTTTTCATCTGGAGAAAAAGTCTAATAGCCTCCCAGTTACGTGGTTATCAGACTGTCCCATTCTGTAGCTCCTCATTAATCTGTTAACTGCTTTCTTCTTCTTGCACTGAGAAAGAAGCATCCATTCCCATCTACCGTTCAGTCTCCGTGGTTCCTTCCTTCCATCAGTAATCTTGGTCACAAAGCTAAAAGACAGCCAAGTGTTAGAGATCGTGGCTTGAATGTATTCTTGTGCTTGCTCTGTTTCTTTCTCTTGGTTGATCTGGCTCTGACAAAGTCCTGCTTTGTTAGTAGAAGCTGGTGGAAAAGTGCAGAACTGCTACTTAAGAATGGGAGAAGGAAAAACAAACAAAATCTCATCGCTTTTTTCTTTTTTTTTTTTTAAAGATCTTTTAAAGTATATTACAGGGCTCATGTAACTGTATGTTTTTGGAGGTGGATAGCTAAAAGAAAATCATAGGTTGCAAACAAACTGTTCCGTTTACCCCTTTTTAAGATCAGTTTCATTTCCTTTGTCTGAAGGAGTTCAACCACGGTACCTACTCATTGATCACGAAGCTTTGTTTGTGTGCTGGAAGTGGTGCTTGATTGAACAAATTAGAGAAGCTTTTAAATAAACAAGTTTTCTCTTTCCTAAAATGGTGGAATTTAAAGTCATCTTCATACTGGGTGTTATGTTACTTGGTTAGCTATTGGCTCTGTTTAGGATTTACATAACGCTGTCTTTAAAATAAACCACTACAATTCAAAAGTTGTGTAGTAGTTGTTAGTAGTAAATAAGCATCTGAGAGATTCACATACTCAAGATTTAGCAACAATAATCTGTTAAAGCTTTTAGTAAGTGGGTCCTTAATTTGTGGACCAGCACTCGGTAGTAATTTGTGGAGACTGCAAGGATGCGTAAATGACAGTCTGAAGAAGGTGGTCATAAAAGGACCATTGCCATTTCCTAGCATCTTCCACCATTATTTAAAATATAGCACCTCACTTCCACAAAGAGGTGTGTGAGCAAGCAAAGTAGAGCAAGAGAAGACTTCTGAAGTAAATGTATTTTTAAGTAGAGAAGGCTTCCAGGGTTTCTGCCTAAGTTATAAGTGATTTGGTTTACTTTATACAAAGACTTAGTGTTTCAGTATTTTTAAGAGTAGTTTATTTATTAGAGTCTCTGCTTTCTTTTGTTTAATCAAATAACACTCAATTTTTTTTATTTGAGTACTTGGTATTTGATTTGAGTACCATTTGATGGTATTCCATGCTGTGATCACAGCAGACTTCTTTCTTTTCTCGGGGCAATGTAAATAAAGCTATATTAAATTCAGATTAAAAACAAATTCATTGTTTACACCTTATTCATGTTAATTTGGAGCTTTTCTCATTTCAAGTTGTAATTGATATGAAAACTTTGAAGAAATTTTATCCTTAATATTTTGAGGCTTCTTATGACTGTTGCTTCTTCATCTCTAGCTCTGTCTTGACCTTGACTGTACATTACTTCTTGTTATCATTTACTTTTGCTCCATACTTAATTTTGATGTGAAAAATCCTTCCAGAAAAAGAATATGTAACATTTACTGTTCAGACTCTTGTCCCATCCAGTGTTAAGTAATGTATTGCTGTCATTGTATTAATAAGTTAGAAAATGCAGTAGGCTAAAAACTATAAAAATCAGTTTCTGATACATTCTAGGGTGGTAAATCATAACAGTTAGTGTTTGGAGGTGCTTGTGTCTTGTGTTTTTAATGATTTCTGCAGAGATCAGTAGTACTGTTGTATGAGTAGGATGAGTATAGCAATGAGTGGTGGTGGTGTTAGAATTATATTCTAAGTGTTGACTGATAATATTTTTATGCTTGTTTTTTATGGGTCATTTGATCAAAATAGTCTCTTAATATAAGTAAGAAACTTAATGTTATCTGTACTCAAATTGTATTTTGTCATCCTTTTCATCAGTCTTTAGGTTGCTATGGGTTTACAACTTGCTTCTCTCTGTAACTGATCTGTTATTGTTGCAGACACATTCATTAATTTGACAACAGTAGATAAAAGCTGGAAGTAGACAGAATTTAGATGTAGTATCTAAATTAATTTTGTTGATGACTTCATTAATACCTGCATGGTAGCCACCAAATCTGTGAAAGAAATTCCTGGTAGTCAAGTGTACCTTACCACCGATTCAGGGTAACTGAATTATATTTTAGAAAGACTTAAGATTTGAAAGGGAAAAAATGGCCCTGTCTGTTATAACTGGCATGTTCAGTGCACAAATACCACATCTACTTAGTGTAGCTATTTGGTGTCCATGAAAGGAATTCTCTTTGTGTGAAATGTCTGATGTGAAGATTTTTTGGAATTTCATTGCACAATTATGTCCCTTCAGTCTGTGTGGAAGGTCTTTGCAGTATGAAGCTACATATTATGCGTTTATCACAAATATGTCTTGAGAATGTTTTTCACCATTAGACTGAAGATGGAAAATAGTATGAAAATTATCTTTGGTGCTGGCATTTTCAAGCCTGCTGTGAAAAGTATGATCAGATAGAGAAAGGAGTAGGTGTGGTGCTTGCAGTTATTTGCAGCGATTGTCTTCTTGGTGGGTGACAGGAGCCACTTTTGTTACAGGGAGATCAGTAGTGGGCAGGTAGCCAAAACTGCTTTGGCTTGCTGAGACACCACTGAGGACCAGGATGCTGACTGAGCCCAGCTTGGGATTGTTTTGGGATGTAGGTGCCAGGTTTCCCCCTGCTCCAGCCAGTGCCATTGTGCCATCTGCCTCTGGTGGTCGTGCCAGTGGTTCTGGCTCTTTCCCTGGCACTGCCTTCAGGTGGAGATCTCTCCTGTGGTGTTAATTCTCTTCTGTTTACTCTGCCTTGCATTAAGGGGGGGATTTTGGTGTTTACTGTGCCAGTGAATAAAAGCCATTTACACAGAATGATATTCCTTTTCCACTAGTGTTGCTTCTTCCACTCATTTAAAATTCTCCCAAACTAGGTTATTGCACATTTGATGGTAAATTTTGTTGTTACCACAAGAGCTTGTTTTGTGGTTGATTCTGCCTTCAGGTGGAGTTGTATCAGTTGCTCAGTAAAACAGTGTCGAGGACCTTTTGATTTTCTAGTAACCTTTGCATATTTTATAACAATATTATCATAAAAAAATCGCAACGGAACTTGCTTTGGGTAATTTTTCTTCTCTGTATGTTTTTACGGACAAAGTGGTGGTAGGTGTTCATCACTTTTGTCCTGGAGATAACATTTAATGGAGAAGGTATGCGCTTGGAGGAGGTGTGCTAGGAGAAGCTGAAAGTTGCTCTGAGGGCTGAGTCAGTGTCAGCCTTGGCCCACTTGCAGTGCCATTCTGCTGTGGACTTGGTGGGGTTCTCCCAGCATGTTCTGTGGCAGGCTCATCAACACGTCGGCTGGTCTTCTTCATTGTCGTAGTTGATTCTGCAAATGTAGCCACCTTCTTGAAAAGAAAGAGTATTTTGGCTGCATCTTTTGTTTCTTAATTCCATGCGGCTTCTGAGATGCCATTGGCCTTGTGAGGAGGTGAAGCTCAGTTTGCAAGGGGAATGCCTCTAGTGATGGCAAACACTTCTTGCTGTGTGACATGCCTGTTTGAAGATCTGGATTATTCCTAGTCTTTGCCATGTTTTGTGGTCATGCCCTTCCTGATGATGTATCAAACATAACTAACTCTTCCCAAATCTGTTGTACATCTGAGAAACTTATCTGTCTCCAGACAAAATGAGTATTTCTTATTCATTTACTTGCAGCTTGCTTCAGTGGTGCCCCCTGAGAGACTTCCCACAGGAGGTGTCCTTGACTACCCTCTTCACATACAATGCAATAGCAAACATCTTTTCTTTCTGAATGCAGCTGAGCTTTTCAGATTGATCTGGATGTGTTTCTTTCTCACCCTTATTTGTGGTGATGCAGAGAATTAGAATATGATTGAAGAGATTTGAGTAGTCTAAGAACATATATTTCAAAGTGATAGTAGCTTGTTTTTTCTTAAGATACAGCTCTTTCTTTTCCAGTGCTTGTTTCCAGTGCCACTTTATGCTTCTGATTTATAGTTAACAATAGTTAACAGGACAAAAATCTACCAACGTGTTTTATAACTGCTATTAGTAGAGGCAGATATACAAATAATATTGTAGGAAATTCAATGATCATTTTCATGAGCAGGTTTTCCAGGATGATATAATGCTATGGGGACTTTTTGTTGATTATATATGTATTTACCTAAACTATACCTGTAGACCCGTCTGACTAAAATTTCATCATATGATTTAGCACTGGTTCATAACTCTGGTGTATTAGCTGCTTCCTGAAAGTGTTTCTTTTTTTATAATGTGACCTTCAGGGACATAAGAGGCTACTGATGTAGAATATGGGATTTTTGTGTTTGTTTGAGGGGGAAGAAGAGGTGTCTTTTTAGGATAAGCAGTATCGTTTGTTTGGGGATTTTAGTTTATTTGTGTGGAAATCTTCCTGCCGTTTGAATTCTTAAAAGAAAACAGCTAAGTATTTTTTCAAAGAACAACTCTGTATATCATGTCAAATACTGTGCATGGTTCAGCAGGGTTGGAAATATGTGGAGCAAAACAGTATGCTTTGTGATGAGAAAAAATGCACTGATGATAATGGAAGAGAGTTCTTTGGTTTTTTTCCCCAAAGTTTATACAACAGTCTTTAAATAGTAATATAGCAATTACTTCTTTTGTTGTAATTAATGATATTTAGCTTTCTTTACTGTAGAGTAGTATTAAGACAGACTTCTTTATGTGTAATAGACATTTCCAGTTGTCTGAACCTTATGTTTGTTTAAATGGATTGACAGCTTTATTCATTAACATTTGTCTCAAAACAAGATTTAATAATTACTTTCTCCTTACTTTGGAATGTAGAGTAAGATAATAAGCATTGCTTGTATGTCTTAGTATTTGTTTATAGCTTGAATTAGTAAAGTGCAGGTGACTGTTATTATAAGCATGTACATTTCTACCATATTTTCTTTTGCTTTTTAATTGTGAAGAGGTGTTATTGGCTATTAAAGCTTTGGTTTTATCATTAATGAGAAAATTATTGGCAAAAAAATGAACTGTAAATAAATTAATTTTACAGCACAAGGAAAATAATTTTAGGGCAAAATAAAAATCTGAAGTCACATTTAAAAAAAAATCATATTTAATCTGAAAAAGCTTTAAAAAATACTTTTTTTTTTTTTCCCACCAAACTATTTTGATTTTCCATTCCTGAAGAATTGGGGTGGGGAGAAGACTATCTTGTTTGAAATTTTTTTAATGAAAATTTAAATTTCATTTGATATTGAGATGGTAACTTCTGGTATGAACTTGGAAACTTAGTTCAAGTATGCTGATTTGTTGTGTCCCAATCTGTAGGAACTGTAGCTGGACTGTATCTGAATGATGTTTACAGCCTCTGTTACTGGAAACAGCAGAGCTAGAAGTAGCATACACATGGTGTAACATCCTGCCAATTATCTGGGGTTCATGTAGTTATTCTATTTGCTTGTTTAGTATTCCAGAAGGTATTGCCATACCCTTTTCTTCTCTAATAAAAACTCATTTTTTGCCATCTGATATTTGGACAGAGCCTTGTTAGTCATCATTCGTGTCTATTGCATTTTTATTTTTTCAAAGAAATTGCTGTGCTTTGTATTGCATTCAGTTATGCAGTTTTCTTCTGCATTTGTAAGTGTGTATAGTTGCTTCAATTACATTGTGCCTGGTATGGTAACTAAACCCATATTTTAATGGGGAGGATGCATTTAGAGTCTAAGTAAGAAATCTTTCTTTTTCAGTGCTACAAATTTGTTTTCATGAAATCTGATGCTATTATGTTGAAAGCCTGTCTTTTTTTTTTTTTTTAAGTTGTACTTCTAAACATCTCATATTTATGAGTGCTGCCTCCTATTTGTTTTTTTCTTACTGCATATTTTCTTTAGTCAGCAATGGTGAATCTTCAACTCTGGCAGGTTTGGGCTGGAACCAACAACAAGTAACTGCAGTAATTAAAAAAAAAATTACAGCAGAGAGTAAATGACACAATTTTTGTCTTAGTGTTTGGTGCAAGCTAGGAGTGCAAATGTACATTGGATTATTTGTTAGGGTGTGACTGCCTGTATGTACTCTTCTGTCATACAGTTGACCCTGTGGGCTAGCTTGTGATATTTGAGAGGTAAACTCGTTAAAATTAACTTCCTTTTACTTTATGTTAAGAGCCATGGTACGTATTCCAACATTGGTGGAATACCTCAGGTAAAGTAGTCTTAACACCTTTTTTGTTTATAAGAGTTATGGCTTTGTTCCTGTTAATTAAGAGTTCATTAAGACTTCATCTCATATCATTTTCTGCTATTCTGTGAAAATGTCTTTGTATGAAACCTGAGTTGACTTTCACTGTCATATGCTGATGTTTTGATGAAGCAAGAAAATATTTCCTTTTAGTAATTCACATTCTCAAAGTTTAGACGTGCTATTCTCATATTTGTTACTTAAAACATGATATAGCCTATTAACAGCATGTTCTTCTACTTTCTAATCTTTTCTACCTGTTTTCCCCCATCTTGTTGGGTGGATGTGAGAAATATGTCTTTGCTGAAAAGTACGTGGGGTTTGTTCGGTTGTTTGAAGCCGAATGTGAAGCTTAGGAACCAGAACAGTATGCCCAAAACATTGCTGCTTCCCACGAAGGTTACATGGAAACTAGTTTTATCTTTTGTCTTGCATCACACTCTTCCTGTTGTGTTCTTCTGCTCTTAATATTCATAGTCTTGTCTTTGATTTAGTAACTAATAGATGCAACACTTTCCTTGCTGTGTTTGCTGAACATAGATCCACCGCTTTTACTATTCCAGCTGTACCATGTAAAGCACAGTATTTCAGGTGTATTAAACTATTCTAATACTTTGTTAAGGCGAAAGCCTTCTCTCCTTTCATTTCATCTTTGTATTTGTGCATTACTTTTAGTGTTCAGTTGTTGGCAGCATCTGTTTCTCAATTTGTAAAGCACCTGTGCTTGGCTCCGAAAGAATATTTATAGAAACTGGAATTGGCAAGTCTTATTGCTTTCCATGTTCTTACATTAAACTATAGTAGATTTGTGAAAAGTGGCTTCTGTCATTGTCTGTGACATCAACGACCTGGATGAAGGGACAGAGTGTGTCTTCAGCAAGTTTGCTGATGACACAAAACTGGGAGGGCTGGCTGACACACCAGAAGGCTGTGCTGTTATACAGGGAGACCTGGACAGGCTGGAGAGTTGGGCGGAGAGGAACCTAATGATGGTCAACAAGGGCAATTGTAGGGTCCTGCATCTGGGGAGGAATAACCCCCTTCACCAGTACAAGTTAGGGTCTGACCCTCCTAGAAAGCAGTTCTGCAGAGAGGGACCTGAGAGTCCTTCTGGCGCAACAAGTTAATCATGAGCCAGCAGTGTGTCCTTGTGGCCAAGAAGGCCAATGATATCCTGGGGCTCATAAAAAAGAGCGTGGCCAGCAGGTCAAGGGAGGTCATCCTCCTCCTCTATTCTGCCCTGGTGAGGCCACATCTGGAGTACTGTGTCCAGTTCTGGGGTCCCCAGTTCAAGAAAGGCAGGGAACTACTGGAGAGAATCCAGTGGAGAGCTACGAAGGTGATCAAGGGAATGGAGCACCTGTTTTACGAGGCAAAGGTGACAGATGTGGGTCTGTTTAGCCTGGAGAAGACTGAGTGGGGATCTGATCAATGCCTATAAATACTTAAAGGGCAGGTGTCAATAGGATGGGGTCAGACTCTTTTCAGTGTTACCCAGTGACAGGACAAGGGGCAGCAGGCACAAACTAGAACACAGGAAATTCCATCTAAACATAAGAGAAACTTCTTTACTTTGAGGGTCGCAGAGCACTGGAACAGGCTGCCCAGAGAGGTGGTGGAGTCTCCTTTTCTGGAGATATTCAAAACTCATCTGGATGTGTTCCTGTCCAGCTTGCTCTAGGTAAACCTGCTTTGGCAGGGGGAT
>JAHREE010000358.1:1547208-1572435 GCA_033628505.1 Tringa tobata | reverse complement strand
TAGCTGGACTATCGCTGAGAAGGGCAAGAATGTTCCTGTTTTGCAGAGGAGGAGCATTTTGGTCCTGTATTTATAAAGCAGCATATGCAAGACGTTATACGTGGTGTATGCTGTGGCCTTGAACACTTTATCATTATGATACACATTCCTGCCCATCTGTTTAAAGAGAAGTCTGATAGTATCTCTCTTAATGTCAGGTGCAGAAATATTTGGAAAGGAAGCCCTTGATACTTCCTTCAGCTATCCAGCTACTTCATGGTGGATGTCTTATTTATAGATTAGGAAGCTCATAATGGAAATGTAAAGAGCTCAGAGTATGCACAGAAGAGCACAAGGCTTCAAATTGGTGTACCGGAGCCCAAGTACATGGTTTACCTGTTACATATTCCCACTTGTCATTGTAGGTCAACATAGACAAGTAAAAGTTTGCTAGTATCACTACTGTGGTTTATGTTTGGAAATAAACTAGTCCTTTCTCAGAGATTTGCTGACCCTTTAGTACCGTTTTGTTGAGCATCAAGTTCTTCAGTCAGCAAACTTGCCCTTTAGAATTGCTGATCTTGGTGAATGACCAAGGTTATTTCTGGTGATGGAAAATATAGACCAATAATGAATATAATAATGAGAGAAACTAGAGGCCACCCTGAGTTGGTTTCACTCTCTCTTGCAAAAGTCTTGTGAGACCTTTGCAGAAGTCTCACAAGGGTCTCATGCTCTATTTTTCTCTTCCTCTGTATGGTGTCAGTCAGAACAGATAGTTTGTATGAAACGTTAATACTTTACCTGCTTCTTACTCTGTTGTTGGTTTAGCTGCTGCCTATATCTCCTATATCTATATCTGCTTTCTTATGATGTGTTTGGGACAGCTTGAAAACTTACTCTATAGAGCTCATGCTGCCGGGACAGGGGTTGGCTCTTCTACCTGGACTTTGAAACAGCTACCTTCTGAAAAAAATTGTTTATGAAAGATCGACCAAAATGTGTTTTCTTCCATTCTTGCTTTATTCCAATCAGTATAATATGCCTCTAGCAAACTAACTGCATCATGGGTATATAGTCTAGGGTTTAAGGGTTAATTAAAAGAAGAAAAATGAATGCATCATGCTTCGGTTTAGTCTGAATTTTGACTACCTAAAACTTGGTAAACTGAAGTTTCTATGCAAAACACCACTTTGCAACTACTTGCCAGTGACTAATTAGTGAATATTCATTTGATGGTACTTTGTGTTATCTTCTCTTCAGATGATTCTAGTCAAGAAAGTATACTCAGGTACAAGTTCTCTTTTGAAGAAAAGCTTGCGCATTTTTTTTCTGGAATTTTCAGATTTTCTAGCAGCTATGTGGTGTATTCAGATACATACTAAGCAGTTGGGAATTTTTGTGGGGTTTTTTTTGTAGCACCTAGGAGTCTTGACTGAAAAAAAGGATCATGTGCTGTACCTAAGCATGATAGGGCATGCAGAAAAAGTTCCCCTGCACTTGTAAAGCAATTGTGTTTATCTAATGAGAGATAGATTGGAAAGTGAAACAGGAGCAGAAAAGCTTCTCTGAACTGCTGAACTCAGTCCAGTTGCATGTGATCTTCTGAATTTTCTGTGTGTTGGAGCATCCTTTCTATCCATTGGGTCTCTCTTGGTCTGGCTGCTTCATTATATAAGCCTCTCTGTTATTTTGGTATGTTCTGTTTGTTTTGTTTCCTTCTCTTGTGATGCTTTTTATTATTCATTTGGGGTTTTGTTTGCTGTTTTGTTGGGGGGTTTGTGTGGGTTTTTTTTAGAGGATACTCTGGGTTACCACATTGTAATAGGCAGGACATAGCGACATAGAATAGTTTGGGTTGGAAGTACCTTTAAAGGTTATATAGTCCAACCACCTGCAATGACCAGGGATGACATCTTCAACTAGATCAGGTTGTTCAGAGCCCCATCTGCTGAACCCTGAATGTTTCCAGGGACGGGGCATCTGCCACTTCTCAGGGCAACCTGTTCCAGTGTTTCCCTTCCATCATTATAAAAATTTTCTTCCTTGTATCTAGTCTAAATCTAATCTCTCTTATTTTAAAACCAGAAACAGTAAAACATGAGACAGTATTAATTCACACAAGTGCTTTGAAGTCCTTGATTACAAAGTCAAGCACCTAAGGCAATTTATGCTAATTGAAGATTTGTTCTTAAATCTTGCTAGATAAATAATTTATTTCCAAAAGAAAATGTTTCCATATTTTTAAACTGTTTATTTACAGGTTATTTAAGCTTGCCCTACTGCCCATTTTTGTGTGATTTAAGTTTGTCCCTACTTGTCCATTTTTATGTGTAATATAAGTTTTGCTTGTTTTGCAACGTAATCAAAATTGTGGCTAGAATGTGACATTGACTCAGTTTAATTTTTTTTAACTTTTTTTTTCCTGAAGTAGTTGGTGCTTAAATACTATTTTAAAATATCTTGAGATCTACAACATGATTCAAGAAAATTATATGAAATGAGAGAAGGTCAGTATGTTAAAGATGATATTTAAAAACCTGCTTCACGGGACATTAGGTGGGTTAAGCATAAGGTTAGGATCAGTACTGCAATTTAAGTATGTGAAAGATTTATTAAACTTATTAGCTTTGCTTCTTGTTAAGCATTCACCTAAGACCTTAATGGGACAACAGTGCATGGGGAGGGTATGCATTTGGTAAGAAATACAGAGTTAATTTTCTAACTTTTTTCTGTTATATTTCCATTATTCTTTCTTTTTTATGTTGATGAGATTCTGAAGGCATGCTTCAAAGGTGACAGAGTTCACATATTTGCATCCTATTTTATCATTATTGACATATCCATATTACTTAATCTTGTCTTTTCTGCATGCTTATATTGTAGAGATTTCTGACAAATCTTTGTTAAGTCTTGATCCAGATTCCCATGAAAGCAAATATTTATTCTGTGTTGAGAAAATGCATTCATTTCATAGACTGGAAGAAAGATTAATGGAGAATTGATTGTCAGCAGTAGTACTAGGTGGTATGTTATGCAATTTAGTCTTTTTGTTGGAAAAAAAATGTGTGCATTTTGAGTTATGCTAATGAAAAGTGACCTTTAAAACTCACCGCATTAATACCACCTTCATTAACAATTAACATCTACAACTGCTTTAACTGAAGGTCTGGTAGAGAAACATTTTTTTCATTCTTTCTCATTTACTATGTTGCTGCTGGTTTATTAGAAATCCTGTGAGGACTGCTGTTCACTGAGGTACACCATGGAGGAGATACTTGAAGTGACATATGAGATACCTCATCATGTAGCAATACTAGATTTTATTCTGTCTGGTGTCTCTTTCCAGCCAAATGGGGAAAAACAATGAAAACACGATGTTTAAAGTAGTTAGCACTCTGCTTTGAGATTAGCATCAGCTTCTCAGGTAGTTGGTAAAGATTTTTGGTAGCTTTTGCTTTCTTCTGTTACCTTGTTGGATGCCAGGAGGCTTTCCCAGGTAGCACTGCTCAGGCTTTGCTGACTTCTGCAATACCAGTTCTCAGCTTGGCCTGTGTGAAGGAATATATTCTCAACTTACGGATTTCTTAAATATATTGCACAAGTTTATATGAGCAGTGCAGTATCGTGGTTGTAAGGATAGTTGCGTCTTTTGAGGTATAATTTGCTAGTAACCTCAAATTTATTTATTTTTTTCTTTCCATTTTTTGTTAGTCTGGTCATAACAGCTATCAATTAAAATTCTGGTCTTCCTGCTTGTGTTGTCCCCCAGAGTGTGTTTATCAGGTTGGATTGCTATCATTGTAACATGAGTGTGCACAGCCAGTCCCTTCCTTGGGGCGCTGGGGGGGTTATCATTAAAAACTCTGCCTGTCATCTTCCTACTTGTAAAGTTTGTCCTGGTTTCATGAGGAGTCTGTCAATGCTTCAAGTACATCATTGGTGGTTCTCTTCTGTTTTGGAGATACTAGCATCATTTTTTGTGAATTAGGTGCCACCTCATATTTTTCTGGTTTGTTAATAAACTGGTATGTCTTGTCTCTCAACCTTATACTCTGTAAAATAACGTTTGCGGCAAACTTAGATGTAGGGATAATGTACATTGATTCTTTCAGGTACCTGAGCCCATGCTCTGTACAGAGTTTGATCTTAAAACGGCTTTGGGTGTGACCAAACCTATGCAAGGAGTACCATCATAGAAATCTTATTAGAAATAATACTAATTTGCTTGATTTCACTTACAAAGTGCAATCATACCTGCAGTTTCCCAGCAGTAACTTCTGTCAGTATGCATAATGGTCCACAAAGGTAAGTAACCTGCATTTTAGTGCTCATAAATTGATTCTACATCCGAGGCTTAGTCCAACTGCCCTAAGAAATTATGATAATCAAATAGTTCCACGCTGAATTTCTTAGTTTGCTTTTTTTTTTTTTCCTAGTCGCGTCATGGAAGTTGTAATGCAAGCCACCACAATATTCTTTTCTTTGGGGTTTAAGAGAAAATCATACTTTGTAATAAGGTAGCTTGTTACACAAACCAAATATGTTGCTGTATATTATACTAAGGAAGATGAACAGTAAGAATGACAAAAAGGTTAGAAAAAATGTGAAGTAGTTAGTTTGGGGGTTTGCTTTAAAGAAAGCATAGACAATAAGTGGATAACTTAAGAGTAAACAACAATGAAGAAGAAAGTATGAGGAAAGCACAGGGTAAAGAATCAAAATACGTCTCCGAGCCAGAGTAATTTGTGATACTCTTCTAGCTTGATAGTTCTGCTAAAACAAAACAAAACAAAAAAAAAAAAACAACCCACACTTGGGAAAAACTGATTAGTATCCTTGCAGTCATCTAGATCATTCCCCTTTAAGCTGTTACTGGAAAAGAGCTTTCTAGCTAGTTAATACTCAGCTGTATGCTTCAAATAAGATCAGAAAGTGAATCTAATTAAAGAACATTGCAGCCAACAATATTCTGAAATTGAGAGATTATTTTTATATATTTGGCATAGGATTGTTGGTCTTTTTCCAGACTTGCTGTCTTTTGTTCGTAATAAAAGGTGTTGGCATTCATCCAGCTTGAAATAGAGGGGTCCAAGTTTAATGACTACTGCAGTCAGCAAAATCCTTGTACTAGTGTTAACAGAAGCTCAGTGCTATGTAAGCTCTGACTTTCTGCTTTTTCGTGGTTTTGACATCCAATTCCCTCTGTGGGATGTTGCTTCTTTCAGGCAAAATAAGGGATGGTGCAACAGGGTGGTGATTTTTGGTAGCATTTAATGTATGATGGCCGTGAAGCTGTGTTTAATTGATGTCGTCTGTTTTGAGTTATTTTATTTATGTACCTGAATAGCCACGTGCAGGCACCTGTTTAGTGACTATGTGAGGAATAAAGACTGTGGATCTTGCATGCTTCTCAATTTGTCTTAAGTAATCTGGTTTGTTACATTGGGGTTTTTATGGCAGTATTGCAGAAGTGAGCAACTTGTTTACACTTCCCATGCTGTGGTTTCTTGTGGACTTTAGTCTGAGGGCTGGTTTTAAATACCTGTGTGTGTGTGACTTATGCTACCATTATTTTATTTTTTTTTCCTACATTTGTAAATATTTCTTGTTTGGATGCTGCTGTAGTTTGGAAGCAGGAGGAGTTAAGATGACTCTCAAATTTCCAGTTGTTTGTTTATTTTTCTAATTAGTTCTCAAAGACTTTTGTGCAGACAGTTGGACAGCTGTATTTTCAAGTTTAAACTGCTTAGATCTTACACTAAAAATTGCATGTGCTGTTTCTTATCTTTGGATGTTGTTTTTCCCGACAAATACTTTTTTTTCTTTCTGCATTATAGAATATTATATTTCAAATATTCAATATTTTTACATGAAATATGAGAAATTGCCTTCAGTATAAGAACAAGAGAACAGAGTGCTTTAAATTCTTTCACAACCGAGTCTTCTGATATGCTGCTTGTTTGTGCTTTTTACATCTTAAGTGTCAGGTGGAGCAGTTTATTAGAAGACTTTGTCTTTTGAGAAAAGATGATGTTTTATGTGGACTATCCACTGTCTCGGTATTCAGTGAAAGGCTTTTTTGTTAAGTGTCATTTCTCTTTAAAAATAAATTTGATAAAAACCCATATCTGCTTTTTCTGGAAGACTGAACTATTTAGTAAATTCTTTCATGTTGACAATTGTTCTTGTAATTGGAAATCTGGTAAAAAATACTGTAGAACCTCTTCACCACAAGGCACCAAGAATTTTTACATATGAATTCACTGTGTCGGTATAGATTTTACCCAAGAGTACAATGACCCCTTTTGCTTCGCTGTTACATTTCTTATTATAGCTAAATCTCTTTTTCTACTAAGTAATGCATAGAAATTTCGTTCGGTAAGTTAATGCACATTTGGTAATTGTTGAGTTGCAAAATAATGCGTATAGTAGTTGGTATTAAAACTCATTCTAGGGAGGCAAATTTAACAGAAATATTCATGTTAGAAAATAAAGGCAGAAAGTAAGAATTCAGGAAGATCTCTGGTAATATGCAAAATTACCAGAATATACTAGACATGTATTTAAATTCTAAATTTAGAGAGGTTATTTAGGAAAATTTAGGAAGAAGCTAACCCTGAGAAATCAAGAGACATGGCCCACAACAGTTGGAGAATGAAAATGTCTCAAAACACTTAGGCATTGGCCTTCACCATTGGAAATAGTCAACGTATGTTTGCCTAAAAGAAGGAAACTATGCCTCTCTTCATACTTTCTGGTAACTATGGTATCTTAGGATAGAAAAGAGAAGAAAAGAATTAAATGTTCAATAGAGTTGATTTTCCTGATGTTACGCATCTTGAGTATTTTTGTGAAGGAATTTAAGAAATATGTGGTTAAGCTTCTAACAAACATACAGAGGTCCTTTGAACATAATAGCTACAAAAACTAGTTTGCATAATGGAGTTTACTTGCAAGAAGTATCCTAAGGCATTTAGGTCCTTGTTTTATTTATTGTGTGTGGTTTTGGCTTTTTGGGTTTTGGTTGTTTTTTTTTTTTTAACATTAGCAGAGATCAGAGAACTTAAAGAAAGCACATATCTTAAATTTATTAACTTAAACCAAAACACTAAAGGGCAGACAAGAGTTGATTCAATTTCACTAATAACAATAGGTTGTGTTGCTTTTGAATTTCAAACCTGCTTTTAAGTTAATTTTCATACCTCAGTTGCTTTTTTTTAATCTAGCTCTACAAAATTAATTGCTCTTCTTGCTGTTCTGAGTTTTACCTCAGTTGCTAACACCTTATATATGTGAATTCTCATTTCTTTGTAAAATCATGTATTTATGTTGATTGTAGTTTGCATTTATTGCAAATGCAAGTGTTTTCTGGGTCTTTGTTATGCTTATGTTTTGAGACTCTAATTAGGAAGCAAACAGTGATTTGAGGCTACTACTTTGGGTGTGACTGTGTGGTATAGCACATCCTTCAGTGCTCCTTGTGGCTGGAGCTACTTCCAGGGGCTTTGTCCTTTGTAGGGTGTAAGTTACATGCTCAAATTCAAGTTGCTTTCTCCCTGTCAGATCAAGGTGTGTGTTGCAGTACTTCTCCTTCAGTGAGTACTTGCGATTATTTCCCCAGATGTCAGCTAGTTTATATTTTTCTTAAGTTGCATTAAGCAAAATTGTTCCAAATATTTGTGCTTTGTCATCATTTTGGTACACATTCAGCATTACATTTGGTTTGCAGCTGTTTATATCCTTGCAATACAGAATGCTTTCAGCTTTAGGTAAATTTACTGCTGGTGTACATTTTTGTAAGTCATTGAAGTGTGTTCAGTTTATACTGGTTGTGAATTTGGTGCCTTTGTTTTTGGTTTACTTCCAAAATGTTTTGGCACTCTTTAAAGTCTTGGCTCTGGAGTTAAGACCACCTCATTACTATTGACATACTCTTTCCTTCTTCGGAGATTTCACTTGATTTGCCAATATAAAGATTGGCCAATAGTAGGAGTGGTATCATTCGTTAAGAATAATAGGTGCTCTTATATAAATCACAATGTACAGTGTTATTCCAGTAATGAGAGCATTGAAAACACTTTTTTTTTTTTTTTTTTTTTTTTTTTTTTTTACAATGGAGGCATCTCCGCTGACTACAGGTAGCTCTCTGCTCATCTCTCCTAACTTCTGAAGGATTTCCAGTTCTGAAATTTAATGGTGCTTTATTGCAATTGCAAGCAGCGCAGTCACCAGTGGAAATGGGTGCTGTCCCTGGGATGTGGCACAGTTGCCCTGTCTGCTCTGCAGTGGGCTGGGCTCCTGTCCTTCTCTGTGTGAATGATTCTGTCAGAAAGCTGATGTTAGCCGTTACAGATTGGGATTAACTTGTTAGTGTCAAGCTGTTAATTTATATTAAAATAATGTTAATAGGTATCCTCTGAGAGCCGATTTTTTATGAAATGGAGGGAGAGGAAAATTACCTTTGAGTTTCCCAGACTGGGCTGTTTCTAAACCTAATGGAGAAATGCTTTGAACTGGCAGGTCTGAACCCAAACATAACAACTGCCACAAACAACATTGGTTTCATAGAACTTGCATTTGAATTTAGATGCAGAGTGTCTGACATCTGATAAATCCTCACTGATTCTGTTAAAACCCTTTCTTTGGTAGACAACAGCTTCAGTTAAGGTTTGATTGCAATTCTGGTGTGTGTCTGGTTTTGAATTACTGCCTTTCTTTTTAATGTTTTCAGTACAGGAAAAGAAGAAAGTTCAGGAAGTGGAATTACTATGTCCTGATAGCTTTGCTATCCACATGGGATTATTCTCTGTCTTGACTCTAGCTGTCTTGAGTAGCATAACCCTTGTTCTTGGATATTTGATCCTTGAAATGAAAAATCTTTGGCAAATCCTTAGTGAATACCGTGTTGCGAAGATGTATATAGACAAATGCATATTTAGTAAAACTCGTGTCTTTGACTGTCTTTTTGTGATTCTTTTAACCCAGGTTAGTTGCAGGCTGTTGCTGTTACATTACAAGAAGATTAGGCTATAACATGGGTGAGACAGATTGCTCCACTGTGTTGTATGTAAAATCCAGAGTGTCAGAATGCTGGAAAGTGAAGTGAAAGTACTTTAAAAAATGGGATGGATTTTAAATAAAGTTCAGTTTTAGGTAAAAGGTCAGGCTCTAGTTCCTTTTTTTTATTTGTAGCAGTTCATCCGTATACTGTACTGTGCATATTGTATATGTAAGATAATCTCATTTTTTAATCTACTATAACTGTCCTTTTGATTCTTGAAAATCCTTTTGGGTATTTTGCATTCCGATATCGATCCCTGTCTGTCTGACTGCCTTAGCTAGATAATCATTTTTCTTGTTTATCCCTAATCCTTTTAATATTTCCTTCCTGCCACTGTATAACAGTAGAGCATCCCTATTGTTTGGAACATGTTTCAATGACGGCTGTAAGACTGTACAGTAAAAGTGGCTGTATTTTAGCCTAGATTTCACAAAACCAGTTTACAACGAAACAAAAATACAAAGCTGAACAACACGTGTCTTCAAAGATGTACGCTGACCTTAGTGCATCATTTTGCTTAGTCATACAAAATGTTCATCTTTATAAACCATGTTCTATTTGGAACTGTTCTGAAAAATGAAATATGAAGCCAGCTATTTCAAAATGCTTCTGTATTCTTCTTAGGGACCCAACAGAAAAAACCAAATTTATTCTGTTTGTGTATATACATATGTATATAACTTGTTTGTAAAGGAGCAGCTGTATAGCAGTTTAAGTATCTCGGCAGAAGCACTCAGACCCGAGTGTCCGATAGTTCTCTTCAGTCTTCTCCTTGGATGAAAACATTCTGTCCTTGTTTCTATGGTGATTGAATAAAGGCATCTCTGGTGACACAAAATTTTGACAAAATGGTAAAAATCCCTCCCTGAAAAGGTTTCTGGAAAAGCACAGATCTGTTTAGTTTCACCTGAAGAATGAGAAGACCCTCCCATCCCCATTGGGGCTTTTCTTCTCCATTTCTCCCACAATAGGTTATACCTTAAGATCCTTCCACTGTGCTAACCAGTGCTTTAGCTCTACTGTTTTCCTCATTAACTAAACTTGGCATGTGCTTTCCCTGCGTGTCAAAGCAGAGCATGCAGACATAATGAAGGAAAGGAATTTGATACAGAGGTGAAAGCAAGTTTTTAATTTTTCTTCAGGAACCATTTTTATTTCAGTACTACTTTCATGCTAACCAAGATGTGAAGGTGGGGTGGTGTATATTCAGTTGGGTTTTGATACAACTGCTCTACTTTAACAAAACAAACAAAACAACCCTGATCTAGACTGTCTAGTATTCAGTGGCTGTTTTAATAAAACGACCTCTAACTAGTGGCCAGTTTGAGTATTGTATAAAGCTTTCAGGAAGGTAAAGAAGTTGCCTTCTCTCAGAGGAGGCGTTGGCTGTAACGGACAGACTTCAGTACCTTACCATTATACCTCCACTCCCCATAATAACTAATTATAATTTTGAAAAATACCTAGTAGCTTTTGATACAGATAACCTTTGTGAAAGTTCTAGCTTTATGGCTGCTGTTTTATGACAGAGTCTTTGTAATGTTAGTGGCAAAGGAAAAAAAAAGGAAATTCACATCTTGATTTGTTCTTGATATTCTATACTTCGAAGGCTTCTCTCTCCTCCTCCCCACCTCGCCCCCCCGCCCATGCACTTCATAATAAATACACTGCAGCTGCAGTGAAAGGTCAGTTTGAATGTTACTATGGCTTGACTTCTGAGATGATACGACTTTCATGTGCACTTCTGAGAAGAAAATCAGATGAAAAATAGAAATATTTTTGAGACATCCTGATTGATCCCTGTTTTAATATTAAAGCACACATACATTGTAACTTATTTAGTTGTTATCGTTCAGTTATATGTTGTAACTTAGTTGAAGCTTAGCAACAGCAGGTTGTTTTGCAGGCTAATTGCGAACTAAGAGCAAGTAAACCTAAACCTTTGGACCTACAGAAAGTCTTGAAATGCAGTTCTGGTACCATTAGAAATTTATGTCTAGAAATACCACTGTCACTGGTAAACCAAATAATATTATATCAAATGGTCTGTAAGGCTGCCTTTTAGAGTAGATAGGAAGTTTTGTTTCCAAGGATAGGAGTCTTATTTTGAATTAATCAAAATGTCAGTTTTCCTGTTTGGTTGTGTTCAGTTTATTAAAAATGTTATCTTTTCAGATAGATTTCTTGAGAAGATTCACTGTCTCAGAATAGATAGTTTGAAAAAGCTTGATTGATCCAGTCTCTTCCTTTATCTCTGTGGAGATTCTTTGTTGGCTCAGGGTGGTGAGATGTCGGAGATACCAGAATGCTCACAGCTTCGGTGGTGTTTGATGAAAGTTTATAAAGAGAATGTGTTCTACAGAGAAACCTCATCAGCAAACCAGCAACCTAGTTTCTGTTCTTTGTGTAGTTACTTGAAATGCTGCTTTCTTGAACATAAAGGCAAGCTTGCAGGCAGCTAAGTTTTTCTTAGTGGGTTGTAGGTTATCTGTTGAGACTTAATTTATGAGAAGCTTGATGGATGCATCCTTGATAAGTAATTGTTCTCATTGTTAATGGTTCCTTTTTTTTTATAAAGGAGACTGAAATGTGATTAAGTTGTATATGCTTTTTCCATTAATTCTGTGAAATCTGTCTGATTCTGTGAAAATCAAACAGCAAAAGTGTATACAAATCCTCACTTAATAAATTAATTGCTGAGTTGTATTAAGCTATTTCTTGCCTTGCTAAAATGATCAACTTACTAAATGAGACCTATCAGCTGCTTCAAGGGCAGAGGTAGAACAATGTTTTATTAAAATAAATTTTAATTAGTGTGATAAGTGTCCTGAGTACAAACTCTTTAATTACAAACCCAGACATCTGCTTTAACAAATAATTTTACTGTCTTTCTACATGCAGTTAGGATGGTATGAAGTTGTTCTTGCGAGGCAATCTACATTATGGATTAGGAGAATGTGACACATGCAAACCTTCTTGCCATGTAATGTGTGTGTTAAGATGCTTTTTTATTCAGCAATAAGTATCTTACATATTTGCTGTCCTAATGTATTTCATAGTAAGTCACCTATATAGTTCTCCCTTTCCTCAAAAATCTAGTTTTTTAGGTTCAATACACTACTTTGAAAAATTAAATTCTGTTTCTGGGCACACATAGTAATTGCTTATATTCTATTTATTGCAAAATTAATATAATAAAATGGAGCCCTCGTGCCTTGTTTGACTTTGAAAATGTTGGTTAGGAAGATTCTGATTTATATAACAGACAGTAACTTAAAGCAACTCTGGGAGACAGGTCAGTGTTTCGTAGTGTATGTGTGTATTTGACAGAGAAGCAGTAGGTTATTATTGTGAATCTACCTTGGTCTGTTAAGATGCTGCTTTGAAATAGTCCCCGTTTGGTGTATAAAAAGGGTAAAGTAGTAAAAATATCACTGGTGGGTGATTTCACAGTTGTTTTCTGGGGAATGCAATTTGCCATTGCCCTACCTTTCTGTCTTTTGAGATAGTCTGTTGTTGTATTTTTCATTTATTCTGCTCTGACATGCTTTCTTATTTGTTCCTTTTGTAAGGGCTGAAAGAGTTTGTTATTAAAGGAAAAAAGAGCTATTAAATGATTCCTCTTGTTTGATGAAATCTTAAATAGCTGTATGTAATGGAATTAAATCAGGAGCCCTGCTAAAGCAGTGACATTTATGGCTGTATTAATGTTTGTAATTTATTTTGAGAACAAATTCAATTTTGATGCTTTCTTCAGTCAAATAATGAAAAGGTAAACTAGTTTAATGCTATGAATTGTAGAAATATGTCTCAAACCTTTATCCCTGTAAATAGAGAAGGTGGGAATGCTTGCCCTTTGAGATAACAAGAAGAAAAACCTTGAAACCTTTCCTACTGGTTGCTTAAAAGTATTGTCTTTTATTCAGGCTTAGTATCAAAATGAGGTGCCCTCATCAGCTTTTACTGAACTGCAGTAAAACAGGACTTCCACCTTCTTATATTGCAGCACGGGCTGAGCTCAAGATGCAGTGTGGTGCTAGCTGATTAAAGTTTTAATTAAAATATAGTAATGCTACACTGGGGGCTGCTGGATTTTCGTGTTTTAGTGAAAATTCCTTTCAACAGTATGAAGTTGGAACTCCACAAGAAAACACTTCAAATACTACCAGTCACATGTTGTTTCAGCCACTTGCTCCTTTCCATAAAAGGAAAACCACATCTAAATCAAGGACCAAATCATGATGCAGTCTGCAGAAAGGTTCTTTACCTGCCCTTGACTCTGCTGTGGGCTGGTGTCAGGGAAGCTGAAGGACAAGTGTCAGTTGGCTGACCCAGCCTGGGTTAATGTATTTAACTTTCCTGTTGCTCAGTAGCATCGGCATACTGGGAAGAGAATGTTTTACCGGGTGCATAATTTAAGATTAGAATTTGGATGCACAATATTTAGACAAGTAGTAGTAGAGAGGAGGGGTTTTTTGTTTACTTTTCAGGACTGTGAAGTACAAAAGTGATAGTTGCACTGGATTAAAAGGAAAAACTTAAGTTTGGTTTCTAAATATCTGCTGGTGTTATGTAACCTAGTATTAAAACACGAAGGTGTCCTTGCAAGGTGGTGGCTGTTTGCGTTTAAACCATTTCCTCTGAAAACAGTGCTGGTTTTATTTAATAGTAGAGTCCTATTCTATTCTGTTACAGTTAACTACATCTAATGTGGAAAGGACTATCAAAGATAGTAACTATGAAACATTGAGCATTTCACACAAAAATACTTGTCACGGTTCTATATTTAAAATTTCTCTCTTCTACTCCTGTGACGCTTCTTACATATTGATAGTATCAAATCCTTCCTTTCTTCATGTTTTTGCTAGATGATCTTACCAACTCAACAGTAGACTTTGCACTGGTCTTCAAAATAAATATATCTAGAGTCCTGAATAGTCCAAATCCCAACAGTTTGACATGCATTTCTGACAATACTTGCATTTCTGAAAGATGGTTTAAATTGATCAAATACAAACAGTCCTTAAGGAAACACTTATTTTGTATGTCTGTAAATGCATTCAAATAAGCATAGTAGGTTAACTTTTTAAGAATGCATACAATACAAAGTCTTTTCACAAGAAAGACTTCATGAGGGTGGGATTATCTGTTAGTCATGGAAATCAGAAAATTGCTGGATGCATAATGCTAGGGCAGATCAAGTTAATGAGAAGTGAAAGTCTGTCATGAGCATGAGCTTCAAGGGCTGCACTACTGTTCTATCACTTCTCTGTGCATGATTGAACAACATGCAGTGGAAAATGAAAAGATTGTTGAGCCTTCTATTATATCCATAAACTAAAGAACATCAATAAAATACTGAAAGTAGTATGTTATCTATTATTTATACAACTTTCTGCAGTGAACCTCTGTAACAGTAATGTTTAGTCTGAACAATGTGTTTAATAAGGCAGATAAGAACCTGAACATAAAGGTAAGCTTAAAAAAAAAAAGTGTCTTACAAATGTTATTTAAAATTCTAGATGAGGAACATATCTACCCTAGCCTATTTTGAAGACAGATGGAAATAGTGGGGTTTTAACTGTAAGAAGAGAGTTATGATGCTATCTAGTATCACATTTAAGTTGGTAATTTCTGTTGCTTCTAAGAAAAAATATAAAGTACTGATACATGAAGAAAATACGTGTAATTATTTTTTGATTCTGTTTTGCTGTATTTGCCAACTAAAATTGAGGCAAATATTTATATTCAAGGTTTTCTTTTGCTATTACTAATGCTAAGACCTATATTAATATTTTTCTAAGCACTTATATGTGTAGGCATTATATCCCTCTAAGCTGAAGTGAAACTAAAGAACAGTTAGCAAATCAACAACGTAGACAAGCAATACTGCTTTGATTCTTCAATATGACCTAAAATTCCAAAGAATATACTAAAATTAGGTATAAAAATGATCTTCTGGGGGAAAAAAGTGGCTGTTATTTACATTCAGTGTATGTTTGGAAGCAGAATTTCACATTTGCTGTGTTGCTTTTAGTTTAAAAAACCTGAACACAATATCCAGTAAGTAACTTTAGTAACTCCAATAACTAAAAAGTTATTAAAATATGAGAGAAGATATTCTCAACTTTTTATCAGAGGTGCTTATATTTGCTATGTCTTATTCAATCGTTGAAATTGAAATTATCACTAGAGATTAAATTTTAAAATGGAAGCAGTTTAAACATCAGATTAATAAAGTTAGTGTTTTTACTTGTTTCTACTATTCTGCATCTAACTTTAATGACAACAAACAAAGTAGTCGATTCATTTTGTAGGGGTAATAGTGACATTTACAGTAGAACTATCTAGTTGTCCAAGAACCTTCTTCTATGTCTCTCTTTGTCTTATTTCAGTGTTTGTCCACCTTGTCACTGTTCCCATCAACTTGTTGACCTTGCTTCTCAATATTCCTTTTCTTATTGCTATGTGCGGGCAGCCAGTGCCTCAAACCTCTAGTGCCTGTAGCCAATGTTAGTCAAACCTCTTCTCTTTTTCTGTTCAAGTCACTGAAGTACATTGGAACACCACTTTTAATGTTAGCATTGGGAGCGTGTACAGGAAAAGTCCTCTTTTCCTAATGTATGGACTTTCCAAGTATGTTGGCTGTTGAAGTTGTAACCAGCTTTCTGAATATGTGAAATGTCAGTTCAGATCAACCAAGTTTAATAAATCAATCAATTAAAATCAGTTACTCATAATGGAAAGTCTTAGGAAGCTGAAGGTGTAGATGTGAACATCAGGGCTGTGTATGATATGACAAGTTGCTTCTTAACGTCATGGCCAAATGTGTAGCTACATGGCTGGTTTTTGAGGCGGTGTGACTTCAGTAGTCATGCACATTACACAAATATTTTGGAAAATATTTCATAACATACTTGCCATCTTGCAAATACCAAGCCTTTTTTAAGCAGTTTCCATAATTTTTGCTAATCAGTTCAACAGCAGCAATCTCCTTTTCTTTCTGTTGTCTTGGGGGGAGGGAAAAGAGAGGGAGCCTTAATTAAGCTCATCTTCACAGTTTCAGTACAGTGTTCTACTGACATTTATGGCATGCTGATTTTTCTTTCCTTTTCAGAAGAGAAACCAGATTGCTCCAAGGCCCGCTGTGAGGTCCAGTTTTCTCCTCGCTGTCCAGAAGATTCCATCTTAATTGAAGGCTATGCTCCTCCCGGTGAATGCTGTCCACTCCCAAGCCGTTGTGTGTGTAATCCTGCAGGCTGCTTGAGGAAGGTTTGCCAACCTGGCTATTTGAATATATTGGTTTCTAAGGCATCAGGAAAGCCAGGGGAATGCTGTGATCTCTATGAATGTAAACCAGGTAAAAGTAGACACATTTTTTACCTTTTTTCAGCTTTAAAGCCTATACAGCCTCTAAATTCTTCTGATTCTTCTTCAAAATTAAAATGATTATATGGGCGTAATACCTATTAAAAAAAAAAAAAAGATAAGAAATATTTTGCTAAATTTTACTTTCTTTTTCTTCTTCGGAGAGTTATTTAAACTGAGCAACAAAATAAAAGTAACCTAGTGAGAATATTGCATTTCTGTGGATCCTACTAGTTAAAGTGACATACTTTATATATTGGTTAGATTATACAAAGGCTTTTCATAGTGGCAATATATTGTGCACGGACAGGGAATTAAGGTTTCTGCCTTCAGATTGCTCTAGATTACAAAGTGATGACCCTTAAAAACTGGAGAGGAAAAGGTTTCTGGAGGAGTATACTGCAAGACTTTTTCAGTATTTACCTATTCTCCATTTCATGAGAACACCAATCACCCTTTCTTGTGATTTATTATTCTCGGTGAAGTGGAAGATGTAATTCGCTCTTTGATCCAGGCTTTGGTAAAGATGAATAATAAAAATAGAGGGATGAAAGCAGGCATATAAAATTGTATAATCCAAAATCTTATATGCAAACAGGTTTGAGTATGCTTAAGCTATGCCTTTTCTATGCTTGTTTAACTTTTTCTTAAATCCTACACAGAAGATGATTATACAGTCTTTGTATCTTCTAGTGCTTATCTTTGTGTTTTTTCCTAATATCCAATGCAAATCTGCCTGTGTGGAAACTTAAGCAAGCTTTTTTGTTCTCTGTCCTGAGCAGTTGGTGAACAAGTCTTTATAATCATTTTTGCTGTGGAATATTTTCTCAACCTTAGTCGTCTTTCATCTAGGATTAGGTGTAATTTCTTATGGCATAGTTTCCTTGGACTCTTTCCTTGTTACGTTGCCCCTCTATAAGTCTTCTTAAGTTTATTCAAACGTCTTTAAAATGTAGTGTTCAAAAGCAGACTGTTAGACTGTTATTTTGGGTGAGACTTCATAAGCAGTAAGTACTATAGAATGATTACTTTCTGTCTTTCATGCAAAATTCTAAATAAGAGCTGTATTGCAAGAGTTGTATTTAATTTGTGAAATGCTGTGATACCAAGATCTTCTGTAGCATGACTTCTATTGAACCACTATGGTTGTATATTTAAATTCTTCCTATATATACTTCAAGTATGCCTTTACAGAATTTTATCTTGCTGACTTTGGATTATTTCTTTATTTCTCAAAATAGATGTTAGCTTTGATCATGTCCTCCAGACTGTTATTTGCATTCCCATCTTGTAGTTTGCAAGTAACTCAGTCCAAGCTTACCTTTGTAAGTTACTTCTTTGAAGGTTATTTTCAGCTTGTTAGTATTACAGAATCTTCAAATTGAATATGTGATTATTTATCGCATTAGTGGATTTATGTAACTATGTGTATGTTGTTTTCTGATGTAGTTTGTCTTTTTTGTTGTAAGGAGTTAAGAGGTGAGGGTACATGGGACTGGAAAAACAAGGATGCATATTAGGAGGGTAGAAGAGCAGAGGCTTTGAAGAGATTGGGGAAGGAGACTTACGGGGTTTAAAGGAAGTGTAGAGCTTTTCAATGGGGGTTAGAAACTGAGAGGCTAAGGGAAAGCAGAGAGTTCTCCCCTACCTTGGGAGATGATGAAAGTGTGTTTCTTAGGCAGTGGCTAAGAGGCTGAGGCGTGTAGGTGGGTACTCTTGTGCACTCCTGGAGAGATAGGTGATGAAAGATGTAACTGCTAAACTAGAAAATACAGAGTAAGTTGGGCCCCCACTTGTTGCAGCGCTTTGGCTTTAGGGGAGAAAACGGGAGTGCTATAAATACAGAATTATTAGTCACTACATAGCCTGAGTTTTGTCAAGTTAGACTTCAGTCCAACACTAGACTGGAAGACACGGAAAAGGAGTAGGTGAATGTTGACAAATCTTAGTAGACTACAAATTACTTATCACAGAAGGCTTTCTTTTTAAATGGCAAATCTTTGGAAATCTGAACTTTTTTCAGTTTTCAGAGGAACCTTGTTTTCACGGAGTGTAAACTGTACTTGTGTAGTCAACATAATTTGTACTTGATGTGTGAATAAATTAAAGACTAAACAAATACTGAAATCTTTTTTTTAATATTTCCTTTCTTGTAAAAATTTAGGGATTTTATTTTTCTATTTGCAAGTCAGCATGAACCTTGCTGGCTTTTTCCATCTAAACTGTTTCATTGTGTTCACCACTGTCTGGCTTTGAATATTTTTTTTTTTTGTTTAAGAACAAGTAATGGAATATCTTGTTTTATTAGGATTGTATATTCATAGGCTTGCAGAATAATTTAGGTTGGAAGACTAGATGACTATGGAGGTAATCTAGTCCATCCTGCTTCTCCTGCACTGTTTAATGCCTTTTCTTCTGTATGTGTATACACATGTACTACTGTATATGTAGTATCATATTACTGTTTTTATGTGAATTATCTGTGTGGGTTTGCTCAAAAAGTGGTCATGAAGAGAAGTCAGATAATGCTTCTTATGTGGCAGGAATATTTATTTAGCCCATTGTAAACTTGGTAATAAACCTTGTGTCTTCAGAGTTTGATCTGGTATCCTGAAGAGCTGTAGGAAAGTAGGGTTGGAGAGGAACTGAACTAGCAGTGCTCTGTTTTGTTTTTCCTCTGTTTTTAATGCCATGTAGCTGAAAAAAATGGGATAATAGATAGCATAAGGCCTGGTAAATAAGCGTTCATGCAGAATTTCTTACAGGGCTAGCCTCACTAGTTTTACTGAATAGTGTCAGCATGTCCATGGAGTTTACATGTCAGACAGAGAACACTGTTTTCCAATACTTTGCCACAGACGTAAAACTTTAGTTTTGTGAGTGCTGCTACCAGAGTGCTCTTTCTGCACCTCTCTGTCTGCTTAACCAGCCTCCATAGGGGTTTTGCACCAGCAAGAGCTTTCTGGTGGAAACAAATTGCAGGAACCTGGGAGAACTGCTTTCTGTGATAGCAGTGGTGCTGCCTTATGCCAGTAAGGGTTTGCGCAATTAAAGCATAAATTGTGTTTGTTTCTGTCCCTTAAATAAGATGTCACTGCTCCCCAGTTTACAATGGCATTTGAGTTTGGAGCCTTCTGCTAAGAACTGCATATGTTCAAAGACTGTGAGTGGCAACTGAGTTACTGAAAGGAGAATAGGAAGTGTTTCCTTGACACTGAATGCTAGAATAAAAATAAAATATTTCATTTTGAGTTCCACTTCCCTTTCTACCTCTTTCACTTTAGAAATACAATGATTAAAGGCATTGGCATTCAGTTAAAATGAACAGTGAAGAAACTTAGTAGCTTAGTCATACCTGTCTATTAACCTCCAGATTAATTTGTTTTAAATGTTCTTACTCGTTGCTCCACCAACCATCTCACCACACTTGTGGTACCTACTGGGAATAAGCATGTAATGTTCCTTTTTTTTTGCTGCAGTTGCTGAGCTCAGCAGTGAGAAAACAGCGGTTGGGTGCCATAAGTAACTGACTTTGTTCCTACAAGCCGTGTATAACCGGCTGTTCATAAGCAGTGAATTCATTGAATGAGCACTGAATTTACTTTTAAGATGGGAGTTACAGTTCATTAAAAGTATTCTCAAAAATAAGTTTTGTTTTGTTGTTTTTTTTTTTTATTTTTTTAATAAAGAGTTTAAATGACCGGTCTCAAATGGAGCTGTGTAATGTGTTAACAGTAAAATAAAAATAACCTGGAACAAGATATGTGGCGCTTGCTAAGCTAAACTAGTATGAGGAATGATGTTCTTAAAATCATGTTTGTTTTTTTATTTAAAGAGTTAAAATCTAATCTAAAAGGTATTTTGCTGAAGGTGTGATAAGACCTCTAGCTGCCACTTCTGAATAAAGAAAGGTAGTGAGTTTACTTTGGCAGTTATCCAACAGATGCTTGTTGTACCTTTATTGATAACTTACTTTTTTTTTTTTTTTGGTATATGGTGGGGTTAGGAGTGTCATCTCTTAGTTTCTGACATCCTTGGCAAAGCATTGGGAAATGTATGTCACGCAAGACAGAACCTCTGTGGAAAAGACTGCTCATTTGTCATTCTGGCAGAGTTTTCATTCACCCGCTTTCTCTAGCAATCCTGCATGGCTTGAAAATTACTGAAATTGAGGGTTTTTTTCTAGTACCAAATCCTGGTTTAGACACAATTGTACAAGAATGGTATTGTCTAGCTTATTTGTACTGCATTCCCAGAAAGCTGTGACTTCTGGAAAAATAAGAAGTCTTTTCTGTGCTGAGCCACTTTGGCACATCAGAGATGCAAATACTGCCTTGATCCAGTAGCTTTAGATGCATAGGTAGCTATTTAGTTCTTGCCCCTGAACCATACACTCTGTTATTTGGAAAGACAGCATAATACATGAAGGTGAAGCTTAATATACTTATGTTAGCATATTCTACTATAAAGTTCTTTTCACCTAGGTGTTAAGAGTTTCCATGATCAAAGACCTTCAGTTTTGTAGTCTACAAAGGAGGTTACATATTACTGCTATGTCGGGGTCTGCAACCATGGTAGGGTTTCTGCTACATTCTCATAGAATAATTAGTAACTCTCAGATGCTACTGTATACAAATTCAGTGCATGAGAAAGCTCCTGAAGACTTGTAAGCAAAGGTTGATCGGGTATATCTTCACTGATAGGAAATAGCAACATGTTTATGAGTTTTTGAAGATATATATTTGTCAGACTACATATTTAAAGCTTCTGCAATAGACAAAGATAACTTTCTTTAGATGGGATTTAAAATATTTTTTTAGCTTATAATAAAATATTTAATAACAGCTTATAGTGAACCTGTTCATGAAAAGTACACTTGGTAATTATTGGAATAAAAGTAAGATATGAAAATAAAACTATTAGTTCAGTGTCAAATGTTTGCAGTCTTATTTTTTAGGACAGCAGCACAGTTAATCTGGGGAACATCTTTTTAAGTAATGAAGCAGCCAATTCATAGAATCATAGAATGGTTTGAGTTGGAAGGGACCTTAAAGGTCTACAAAGGGGCTACAGAGGGCTACAAAGATGATCAGAGACTAGAACATCTCTCTTATGAGGAAAAGCTGAGGGACTTAGATCTTTTTAATCTGAAGAAGAGAAGACTGAGGGGGGATCTGATTAATGCCTATAAATACTTAAAGCTTGGGTGTCAAGAGCATGGGGCCAGTCTTGTTTTCAGTGGTGCCCAGTATAACAGGACAAGAGGTAAAAGGCACAAACTTGAACTGTCTAAAAGTTCTGTCTAAAAATGAGGAGGAACTTCTTTACTTTGAGAGTGGCAGAGCACTGGAACAGGCTGTCCAGAGAGGTGGTGGAGTCTCTGTCTCTGGAGACACTCAAAACCCACCTGGACACGTTCCTGTGTAACCTGTTCTAGGTGGACCTGCTCTGGCAGGGGGGGTGGACTAGGTGATCTCCAGAGGTCCCTTCCAACCCCATATCATCATGTGATTCTGTAAAGGTCATCTAGTTCCAACGCCCTGCCATGGGCAGGGACACGACCAGGTTGCTCGAAGCCTCAATTATAGACTGTTCTTTAGCTTTACAATATGTTCAGATTATCTGGAAGTTTGCCTCAATTTTTCCAGTTTGAGAAACACATTTTAATATTTAAAAAAAAAAAAAAAAGTAGGAGCTTTTTTTCCTTCTTCAAGTATCTTTCGTCTCTTCATTTCTCTCCTCTGAGGAAAGGCTGAGAGAGCTGGGACTGTTCATCCTGCAGAAGAGGAGGCTCTAGGGAGATCTCATCAATGCATATAAATACCTGAAGGGAAGTTGTAAAGACAGAGCTAGGCTCTTTTTTGTGGTGCACAGTGGCAGGACTAGAAGCAATGGGCACAATCTGAAACAATAGAGGTTCTGTCTGAACACCAGGAAACACTTTTTCACCATGAGGGTGACCAAACACTGGCACAGGTTGCCCAGAGAGGTGGTGGAATCTCCATTCCTGGAGGCTTGGAGGTATTCAAAAGCTGTGTAGGCACAGTCCCAGGCAAACAGATCTACGTGGCCTGGCTTGGAAAGGAGGTTGGACCAGGTGACGTCCAGAGGTCCTGTCCAACCTCAGCTGTTCTATGATTAATCTAATAATGAAATAATAAAGATCTTACAGTTTGGAGAGGAGACTGAGGTGGGGTATGACTATGGATTATAAAATGCTGTGGGTGATGTATAAGCTCAGTGCATGCCCTTTGTTCACCAATTCCTACTAATCCTTACAAGAATTGGAGGGCACTCTGGTACTATTAAGAAATAAGTACAAAATAAATAAAAATGGGTAAGTGAAATCCAACAGGGGAACCACTGGGTGACTACAGCCACTTAAATACATGAGAATTTTCTGTTTGCTCTTGATTTGGGGTTTGTTTGTAACTTTTCTTGGGTTTGTACTTTTTTAATAATGAAAGACTATTTGGGCTGCTCTTCAGTGTTAGTGAGCCATGTACTAGCACACTATGACTACTAGAAAGAATTTAAACTATTTAGGAAGAAAGAGCACCTTGGTTGAGACTTGGTGACATAATTAGGGAGTTTTCTTGTGGTTTTTTTTCATTGTCATTACTGGTATGTGGAAAGATGGACACAGAAATAGCTGTGAAGTAGCAGCTTGTTGGTAGAACTCGTTGGCTGTTTTTTCCCAGACTGCTTACCTGGGGAGGAGGCTGTGGGGTCCTTGACTCCAGGGAGGTAGAAAGGTTACTTGTTTTAATTCAGGAAAATTCAGAAACTGCATTGGTAGTTCTTTGACACAACAGAATTGTGTTGGTAGCGTTGGGCCATACTGATGAGCTTGTGATTCTCAGTGACTCTTGTGATAATGGAGGAACTAGATACATTTTTCATACAGAACTGTTTCAAACATAATATTTGTTAATAAAATGGAGCATAAAACTCTAGGGCTTTTTAAAGTGAAATATTATAAAATTAAGTATTCCTGTCTAAAAGGCAGATAAGTATCTTTGTGTCATTATGAAGAGATACAAAAGTTAATTTGGTAATTGTCAAGATTAGTAACTGGAATCTTTCCAGTTAAATTTAGTAACTTTCTGCATTGCTCCACAAAATGGACTTTAATTAAATTCATACATTTCTCAGTGAGAAATTCTTGAATTTGTCAGGTTGCTCTGATTTAGCAGATGGCTTCATTTCCTAAATAACTAAAAAAAGGCGGATTCTGAATATTGGTTACACAGAGGATACCGACAGACACATGTACTTTGAAAGTTAATGGTCTTGATGACAAACCTGATGGTCCTAACCTTGATGAGCTGCAGACTGCTTTCATTGAACTTGTGCTTTCATTTAAATGCTTAATGAGATATGCTAAGTGGATGTAATTCTGAGACTGATGTCTCATTATGACCAATTGAATTATTATTGCTGTGTACCTCTGAGGATCAAACCAGAAAAATGTGGGACTAGGCAGAAAATGGGACTTTGAAGGGTATCAGCTCTTGCAAGAAGTGTGGTGTAGCATTGCCAAGCTGCTTTAGCGCTGCAGTGAGCGGTCGTAATAATGTCAACACTGAAGGGAAGTCTAATCAGTAATCACGGATATCGTATTGTGTAATTTTCAGTCTGATAACACTCTGTCATCCTGCCTACTCAGTCAGTAGGTAACTTGTGTCTTTAAAGAGGGAAACATGCTTTAATCTGTACTTTCTTAGTATAATTATGGTAAGGAATAATAAATAGTTAGTGCCTGAGCTGGTATTGTTAATAACATGGGAGATTTAGGACCAAATAAGATAAAGATGTCTTTTAGCTTTCCTGAGTATGACTCATGGGATTAAATGTATATTCAGGCTGACTTTTTTACTTTTTTTTTTTTTTGTGCTTCTAAGCATTTGCTGCTTTCTGAAAAGCTGTAGGTCAGTCTTCCTAGTTATGCAGAATTCGTCTTGTTAATGCAAATAGGTTTGGTAATTTGCATTTCTTTTTTGCCATATAGAAATACCTAAACAGCACAACCTAATGGAATAATCCTTAAAAATGTAGTTTACATGTGCAGGCATAAATCCACAGCGTAGCTTTAATTTTTTTTTTATTTCCTATAGCACAGGTATTTTATTCTTTAAACAGACTTTAATTGGGAAAAAAATTGTTAACTGTTTTAAAAGCTGTGGGGAAACTATATTGTCACTAACCTAGTATATTTCTACTAACTAATATTATTCACAGGTATAACGATTGTTTCAGGTTGCGTGTCTAAATTTTATAATTTTTTTTGTTAACTAATATTAGGTCAGTTGCTTTCCTAGTTAGTAATTTTAAAAAGTGAATCTTAAAGTGAATGGAAGTATTTTTGTAATGTCACCTACTGAGCATGTATTCATTAGATATTTATTCTGACTTAAATTAAAAAGCTGATGCATAACTGGTTGCTTATGATGAAGTAATTTGCAAAAAGCTCCTAAAGCATGAGTAAAAGAAATTTTCTTCTCCCTTTCCTCTATAGTGTTCAGTGTGGATTGCAGCACAGTTGAATGTCCTCCTGTTCAACAAGTTGTTTGCCCACTGGATAGCTATGAAACCCAAGTCAGGCTGACGGCTGATGGCTGCTGTACCTTGCCCACAAGGTTGGTGTATTGATGGCTGAGTCTTTTTCACTTGTTCTCTACAATTCCGGTACTATAAATACGGGATAATAATGCATACTTCTGTGGCAATAAACATTAATACAGAATAAATGATATATGAAGTTAAAGATATATCACACTGATAGAAATAAGAAATCTATCTTTTTGAGGCAAAAA
>JAHREE010000358.1:1453424-1547059 GCA_033628505.1 Tringa tobata | reverse complement strand
CAGCATAATACATGAAGGTGAAGCTTAATATACTTATGTTAGCATATTCTACTATAAAGTTCTTTTCACCTAGGTGTTAAGAGTTTCCATGATCAAAGACCTTCAGTTTTGTAGTCTACAAAGGAGGTTACATATTACTGCTATGTCGGGGTCTGCAACCATGGTAGGGTTTCTGCTACATTCTCATAGAATAATTAGTAACTCTCAGATGCTACTGTATACAAATTCAGTGCATGAGAAAGCTCCTGAAGACTTGTAAGCAAAGGTTGATCGGGTATATCTTCACTGATAGGAAATAGCAACATGTTTATGAGTTTTTGAAGATATATATTTGTCAGACTACATATTTAAAGCTTCTGCAATAGACAAAGATAATTTTCTTTAGATGGGATTTAAAATATTTTTTTAGCTTATAATAAAATATTTAATAACAGCTTATAGTGAACCTGTTCATGAAAAGTACACTTGGTAATTATTGGAATAAAAGTAAGATATGAAAATAAAACTATTAGTTCAGTGTCAAATGTTTGCAGTCTTATTTTTTAGGACAGCAGCACAGTTAATCTGGGGAACATCTTTTTAAGTAATGAAGCAGCCAATTCATAGAATCATAGAATGGTTTGAGTTGGAAGGGACCTTAAAGGTCTACAAAGGGGCTACAGAGGGCTACAAAGATGATCAGAGACTAGAACATCTCTCTTATGAGGAAAAGCTGAGGGACTTAGATCTTTTTAATCTGAAGAAGAGAAGACTGAGGGGGGATCTGATTAATGCCTATAAATACTTAAAGCATGGGTGTCAAGAGCATGGGGCCAATCTTGTTTTCAGTGGTGCCCAGTATAACAGGACAAGAGGTAACAGACACAAACTTGAACTGTCTAAAAGTTCTGTCTAAAAATGAGGAGGAACTTCTTTACTTTGAGAGTGGCAGAGCACTGGAACAGGCTGTCCAGAGAGGTGGTGGAGTCTCTGTCTCTGGAGACACTCAAAACCCACCTGGACACGTTCCTGTGTAACCTGTTCTAGGTGGACCTGCTCTGGCAGGGGGGGTGGACTAGGTGATCTCCAGAGGTCCCTTCCAACCCCATATCATCATGTGATTCTGTAAAGGTCATCTAGTTCCAACGCCCTGCCATGGGCAGGGACACGACCAGGTTGCTCGAAGCCTCAATTATAGACTGTTCTTTAGCTTTACAATATGTTCAGATTATCTGGAAGTTTGCCTCAATTTTTCCAGTTTGAGAAACACATTTTAATATTTAAAAAAAAAAAAAAAAGTAGGAGCTTTTTTTCCTTCTTCAAGTATCTTTCGTCTCTTCATTTCTCTCCTCTGAGGAAAGGCTGAGAGAGCTGGGACTGTTCATCCTGCAGAAGAGGAGGCTCTAGGGAGATCTCATCAATGCATATAAATACCTGAAGGGAAGTTGTAAAGACAGAGCTAGACTCTTTTTTGTGGTGCACAGTGGCAGGACTAGAAACAATGGGCACAATCTGAAACAATAGAGGTTCTGTCTGAACACCAGGAAACACTTTTTCACCATGAGGGTGACCAAACACTGGCACAGGTTGCTCTGAGAGGTGGTGGAATCTCCATTCCTGGAGGCTTGGAGGTATTCAAAAGCTGTGTAGGCACAGTCCCAGGCAAACAGATCTACGTGGCCTGGCTTGGAAAGGAGGTTGGACCAGGTGACGTCCAGAGGTCCTGTCCAACCTCAGCTGTTCTATGATTAATCTAATAATGAAATAATAAAGATCTTACAGTTTGGAGAGGAGACTGAGGTGGGGTATGACTATGGATTATAAAATGCTGTGGGTGATGTATAAGCTCAGTGCATGCCCTTTGTTCACCAATTCCTACTAATCCTTACAAGAATTGGAGGGCACTCTGGTACTATTAAGAAATAAGTACAAAATAAATAAAAATGGGTAAGTGAAATCCAACAGGGGAACCACTGAGTGACTACAGCCACTTAAGTACATGAGAATTTTCTGTTTGCTCTTGATTTGGGGTTTGTTTGTAACTTTTCTTGGGTTTGTACTTTTTTAATAATGAAAGACTATTTGGGCTGCTCTTCAGTGTTAGTGAGCCATGTACTAGCACACTATGACTACTAGAAAGAATTTAAACTATTTAGGAAGAAAGAGCACCTTGGTTGAGACTTGGTGACATAATTAGGGAGTTTTCTTGTGGTTTTTTTTCATTGTCATTACTGGTATGTGGAAAGATGGACACAGAAATAGCTGTGAAGTAGCAGCTTGTTGGTAGAACTCGTTGGCTGTTTTTTCCCAGACTGCTTACCTGGGGAGGAGGCTGTGGGGTCCTTGACTCCAGGGAGGTAGAAAGGTTACTCGTTTTAATTCAGGAAAATTCAGAAACTACATTGGTAGTTCTTTGGGACAACAGAATTGTGCAAATTGTATTGGTAGCGTTGGGCCACACTGATGAGCTTGTGATTCTCAGTGACTCTTGTGATAATGGAGGAACTAGATACATTTTTCATACAGAACTGTTTCAAGCATAATATTTGTTAATAAAATGGAGCATAAAACTCTAGGGAAAGATAAAGTGAAATATTATAAAATTAAGTATTCCTGTCTAAAAGGCAGATAGGTATCTTTGTGTCATTATGAAGAGATACAAAAGTTAATTTGGTAATTGTCAAGATTAGTAACTGGAATCTTTCCAGTTAAATTTAGTAACTTTCTGCATTGCTCCACAAAATGGACTTTAATTAAATTCATACATTTCTCAGTGAGAAATTCTTGAATTTGTCAGGTTGCTCTGATTTAGCAGATGGCTTCATTTCCTAAATAACTAAAAAAAGGCGGATTCTGAATATTGGTTACACAGAGGATACTGACGGACACATGTACTTTGAAGGTTAATGGTCTTGATGACAAACCTGATGGTCCTAACCTTGATGAGCTGCAGACTGCTTTCATTGAACTTGTGCTTTCATTTAAATGCTTAATGAGATATGCTAAGTGGATGTAATTCTGAGACTGATGTCTCATTATGACCAATTGAATTATTATTGCTGTGTACCTCTGAGGATCAAACCAGAAAAATGTGGGACTAGGCAGAAAATGGGACTTTGAAAGGTATCAGCTCTTGCAAGAAGTGTGGTGTAGCATTGCCAAGCTGCTTTAGCGCTGCAGTGAGCGGTCGTAATAATGTCAACACTGAAGGGAAGTCTAATCAGTAATCACGGATATCGTATTGTGTAATTTTCAGTCTGATAACACTCTGTCATCCTGCCTACTCAGTCAGTAGGTAACTTGTGTCTTTAAAGAGGGAAACATGCTTTAATCTGTACTTTCTTAGTATAATTATGGTAAGGAATAATAAATAGTTAGTGCCTGAGCTGGTATTGTTAATAACATGGGAGATTTAGGACCAAATAAGATAAAGATGTCTTTTAGCTTTCCTGAGTATGACTCATGGGATTAAATGTATATTCAGGCTGACTTTTTTACTTTTTTTTTTTTTTTTTTTTTTGTGCTTCTAAGCATTTGCTGCTTTCTGAAAAGCTGTAGGTCAGTCTTCCTAGTTATGCAGAATTCGTCTTGTTAATGCAGATAGGTTTGGTAATTTGCATTTTTTTTTTGCCATATAGAAATACCTAAACAGCACAACCTAATGGAATAATCCTTAAAAATGTAGTTTACATGTGCAGGCATAAATCCACAGCGTAGCTTTAATTTTTTTTTTATTTCCTATAGCACAGGTATTTTATTCTTTAAACAGACTTTAATTGGGAAAAAAATTGTTAACTGTTTTAAAAGCTGTGGGGAAACTATATTGTCACTAACCTAGTATATTTCTACTAACTAATATTATTCACAGGTATAACGATTGTTTCAGGTTGCGTGTCTAAATTTTATAATTTTTTTTGTTAACTAATATTAGGTCAGTTGCTTTCCTAGTTAGTAATTTTAAAAAGTGAATCTTAAAGTGAATGGAAGTATTTTTGTAATGTCACCTACTGAGCATGTATTCATTAGATATTTATTCTGACTTAAATTAAAAAGCTGATGCATAACTGGTTGCTTATGATGAAGTAATTTGCAAAAAGCTCCTAAGGCATGAGTAAAAGAAATTTTCTTCTCCCTTTCCTCTATAGTGTTCAGTGTGGATTGCAGCACAGTTGAATGTCCTCCTGTTCAACAAGTTGTTTGCCCACTGGATAGCTATGAAACCCAAGTCAGGCTGACGGCTGATGGCTGCTGTACCTTGCCCACAAGGTTGGTGTATTGATGGCTGAGTCTTTTTCACTTGTTCTCTACAATTCCGGTACTATAAATACGGGATAATAATGCATACTTCTGTGGCAATAAACATTAATACAGAATAAATGATATATGAAGTTAAAGATATATCACACTGATAGAAATAAGAAATCTATCTTTTTGAGGCAAAAAAAAGTTCTCAGTACAAATGCACGAACATGATTTTTGCTAAAATCGAGGGATTTGTGCCTCTAGATTGAATCTCAACATATTCAATTAATTTTACATTTTGAATGTCTTTGATGGTAAGGAATTAAATGATGGAGATGGCAGAAGATATGGCAGAGAAAATCTGCCTAGTTGAAGTAAAAAAAGGTATTTTTTTGTATGTAGAAGACCACTGTAAGAAGCTGAAAGACAGTGGCTGTCTGGAACTGCAAGGAAACAGAAGTTTTAAGTACTTGCTTCCATTTTACATCTGCTGTTCTTCAAGTAGATATAATTTATTACAATTCAAAAAAATATGACACTTTGAAGTTGGTTTTGTTCCAAAATTCTGCACTACTGTTTTAGCTTCTATTTTTGCAACAGACCTCCCCAAACCTGATTCAGCAACATGCCAAATAAATATGAATTCAAGCAAAAAGTACCATCAATGAAAATATTTTGGACAAAAAATAATATTTCTTGTAGATGTAACTAGTTTGGTGTATTTGGTATGAAGGTCTTCTCGCCATACAATATTGGCATATTCTCAACCTCTTGTGAGATCGTAAAGGAGTGATAACCTTAAAAATAATTCTGAAAGTAGAAAATGGGAAAGGCTGCATAATGAATCAGGGATTTTCCCTGTTGGGTATGCATCTAGTATGGTGAATTCTTTGAAACTGTTGTTTCCATGACATATGAGGGTCTCTTACTGCACGGGGAGTTAAAAATACATCTATTTTAAACAAAAAAACCAAAAACATAAGGCAAGAAAAGAGATGTGAAGAACTTCATATAGTGCAGTAATCCTGTCTAGTACCATTTGAAAACTTGACAAATTTCTAAACTTTACAAATTTTTTTTTATAATTGTAGTATACAAATAGTAGTCTACTAGTTAAAAAAATACCTATTATACTTATTCTGTGAATGCTGCAAACGTTCTTCCGTTTAGAGTGATTGTTTTCTTTTTTTTTTTTTTTTTCTTTAACTTTGGGCCAGACTATGGTATGGATTCTCAGTATCTTTCCTTTGTTCTTTAACATATTCTCATTAATGATTTTAGGAATTATGATAATTTTACATTATCTGAGATCTGACTGGGCCAGTTGGGATTTCACAGGAGGGTCTGGATTTTAACTAGTTGTTGTACTGGCATTGCTTCCAGTACAGCTCAGCACGTTCAAGACAACTAGATTAAAATGCTACTAAGGACTGTTCTCAGAAAGACAGATTATATAGTCAAAGAAGCAATCTCAGATTAAAACTCCATAAGTTTCTAGTTTAGATAAACACTCATAAACCTTGACGCAATAGAAAACTTAGATGAATGGTAGGTTTTTTACTTCCAAATTTTTTTCAATTTACTGGATTAAAAAATGATATATAGGCCAAATTATTTTTGTTTCCAAAAAATAAAATTGTGTTCTATTTTTCGACAGTCTATGTATAAATTGTGGTTTGATCTCTCTATTGCTATGGTGAAAAGAATGAGAAATATCCACTTTATTCTTTGTAGCTGTTAACTTCAGTGTTCCTTCTTTCAGGGATTTTAGAGTACCAAGAAAAAAAACTTTGTTTACTTCAGAAAAACGATCAGCTGGAATTATTTATGTTTAGCAAACACATGGGAGCTGATCTTAAATAAAACACCTAGAGCAAACATGTTCTTGAAAAAATCTTTTTCTTTCTTTGATAATGTTTAAAAATATAACAAGTTTGTTTGTTGTGTGCTAACTGGTGTCTGAAGCTTACTTGTACATGTGCATGGTACTTAAGGGACAAAAATGGTATTCTTGTCTTCTGCACATAAAGACCCCAATTTTACAAGCAGGCTTAGAGTGTGTGAATTATTAGATAATTGTGAATTACACTGAAACCTCTTGGAAATCAGATTGCTGTGCATTACTGTTAAACAAAGTTTAACAAGGGATCTAAACTGGGATTGATGAGTTCTTAGCTTCTGGAGTCTTATGATCAGATCTGAGGGGTTTTGTGTTAATATCTGTCCTCCTTGGTGTGTAAAACTGCAAAAAAAACCCCATAATTAGCATAACTTAGCCTGGGTCCGCAGGCAGGCTGAAACAATTAAAGGTGTTTTGTATTCCTCCATTAATTTTTAATTTTGTGGCTCAGTCTTTGTTGCTCTGTATAGTTATTATGTGGGTTGATAGATTTTTTAATTGCCTTAATTCAGCCAAAGCAATATTGCACTTTTTTATAGATTAGGTGAGGAGGGAAGAAGACAAGCTGAATCTGGCAGCAGTAACATAATATAAATGCTTGTATGCCTGCTAGAAATGTATTTAGTTATTTAGATTTTAATATACTACTGTGGTTCTTAAGGAAGACAGTGCCATAATCATCATTGATGTGTTCTAGGTAAAGATATTACTTGAAGGGAGGGACATGGGGATAATCAGAAAAGAAAGCGTAGATCATGGTTAGAGGAAGAGAAGGATGTGTGTGAGAAGAGAGAGCAGAACAGGAAACTAAGTTCAGTTACTTGGAACGTGAAAGTCAAACCATTTCAATTCAGGTTTAGCGTTTCATCAGATTTGAGGAAACGTTGGAGCTTTATATTTGAAGCCAGGGTTTCTATCCCACATGAGACTTGCATTTCAAAACTATAGAAAAAGTCAAAGTACAGATTTATGAATTAATGACTCCGGGAAAAGGGAGTGTTTTTTGTTTTTCCTTAATTCTGGAATTTCTTACTAAACTCATGATGAAATATAAGCATTGTATTGACTGTAATTCAGTCTAGAATCGCCTAAATCCATATCATATCTCTTTAATCATTAGAATGAAGTTCAAAAGAAGTGTCACATTTTTAATGTACATGTGAGAATAATTTGCAAAAGGCAAAGAGATAATGTTTCATAAGGTCATAGTCTTTAGACATCATGAAACTATTTTTGTTGCGATTATGGACTTTTTTAAGAAATTACAATTAATTGTTTCATTTACTGCCACTGAAATAAAGGATTAATACTAGCAGAACTGGAAAGCATCAAGGAGAGTATCACAGCTAAGGATGGATGGCGTGTCATATGGTTAACAGGTAGTTGATAACCAAGTACAGCAGATTGACATTTGTGACATCCGTGCCATATCTTGTTCTTCACTCGTTTCTTGTTTGTAATACACTAGGAAAACACAGATCCTTAAGACTGGTGTTAAGCTGGCATTTGCTTCATGAGTGAGCTCTTGAATGCATATTCATAATATTGAAAGCTCCTCTAGCAATGACCAGTGGGAATAGTAAACAAAGATCTGATACCATAAGTTCTTGTACTTGTGTTCAGAGGTTACATCTAGTTTCACACTGTTTTCTAATGCAATGGTTCAAACAGAGCAGCCTACTGATTGGGTGTTGGTGCCAAAATACCAGTTGCTTCAGCTTTCATAAGACTGTTGTGAGACACTTGCCTTAAATTTCCAACTAAGTGATATATCTCTCTCTGGTCTTGGTAAAGATGCTCTCTTCTCCAAGGAGCTTATTGAATAAAAAATTATTAGAGCTCTTATAGAGAACATGTTATCACAGTTCTGTTAATATAAGTTTGTCATCTTCTGTTACAAAGTTAAATAAAGAGGTGATCAGTGTGAAGCGTACAGAATCTGTTACCTTCAGGTATTTCCTTTTTTTCTGTTGTGAATTAATTTTTCTTCAGATTTTCAGATCCTTTTGAGAATTTAAGTGTAAAAATCTTTATCAAAACTGCTTATTTTTTTGTATGCGAAGAATGGATTATGAAGAATGATCAGGAGCTAATTTCAGTGATTAGTGTTGGCTTATATCTTTATTGCTCATATGGTTTATACATTTTTCATCGGATTATATACAATGGCGTAACTGGCACATTTGGATAGCTTTGCTGCTCTCTTTTTTAGAATAAAATAGAATAATTAATCTTTACTAGATCTCCACTTCTTGTTCCAGTTTTATTCCCCTGCTTCTGTGCTCTTTTTGCTTCATGTAATCTAAGTACAGTGTTTTCCCTTGCACAAGTTTCCATTCTCCCTGCTCTCACAAATGCGGTAACTTCAAGATTCGTTCAGTGCTCTGTTATCTCAGGTCTTCTCCCACACTGTTCTTGGTTAGTCTTTTGATAAAAACATATAAACCAAGAAAATTCTAGAGAATCAGAAAGATGTTAGTACTGTGCAAATATTAAAAAGAACATGAACTAAATAATTAAAGTCTGGCTATCTTGATCTCCGTTCTGAGAAAAATAGTGGGAAAACTGATAGAGGGATGAATTGAGGATTAAGGGATGTAATTATAGCTAAAAGCAAGTGATGTTGTTTTGGCAGAGGCAGTCTTATGAAACTTGATTTTTGCCCCTTGAAAATTCTAAGCTCACCTTAAAAATCTGACCATCAGCATGCCTTTCTTCTCAATTTCTGTCTTCTGTAGTCACCAGTTCTTTTCCTTGCATTGGATTCTGGCTTAAAAACTAACAAACAAAACAAAAAAAACACCAACAGAACAAAACAAAATAAAACTAGGACTTTTTAATTAATATTGTCTCACAGGGTTTACTTTATAAAATGGTAATGTATCCTCTTCCCAAAACTACTTAGCATCGAAGAACAATGTTTCCCGCAGCCCTTCTCCCCCAGATTTTGTAAGTGAAACGCTCCCAATGAGTCAGTGTCGTGGGCCTTTACCTCCTGAGGTGGACTCTTGCAGCATGCTCATGCTGGCTTGAATATCTTGCTGGTAGTAAGGACATAATAATATCCTTCTGAGGGGAGAGAAGCATCCAGGGGTATGATCACTAAATCCCCAATTTTGCTTGATATATTTATTTAAAAAGCTCACACCACAAGCTTGAATATGTTCTAGACTAGGAAAAGTTCAGAAATAATTGGTATATATTTATTCATCAAAATCTGCAGTAGTTTATTTTCTATCCAATATTAGCATTAAAAAAGCAGTTTTAAGGTTGTTGTGGGAGGAGAAGGAGAAAAATTGAATGTAAATGAAGCATAACAGAAGCAGATAACAAGTCACAGAGAAACAAACTTTAAGAGCAGTGAACTACTTAATAAATCTAAACAAAACAGGAATACAAGTCATGATGACTATTTCATATGTCAGAAAAGTATGGAGCAGCTTTTTACAGACACAGTCTTGCAAGATTGGAGCCCAAAAGACTTGGGCTTGAGGCACGAGTGAATGAAGACTCTTTGAATCGGACCATTTCACTCTCACTTAGTTACAGATAGCTGCATGGCGTTGCAAATGCAAAACTCTCAATTGGCTCAAGTACCGTGGAGGAGTAGGATTATAGGTTTATTGTTTAGAAGAAAAGTTCTGAAAACGTTTCTTAAAGGAATTAGTCATAGAACTTTTTTTTTTCCTGGTTTGAATAGTCTTTTCCCTGTTGTTTTTTCTTTAGATGTGGCTAAAATGTCTCAATCTGGGACTGCCGTGAATGGCAGTGCCACGGTTTGGTAAAGAATTGAAATGTACTTGACCAGCAAAAGTTAGTTCTCTGGACGGCATAATAAAATATTGTTCCACATTGTAATCACCTTCTCAGTCCTGTTGGAGGGGCAATTTATATGTGCATTTTGTTTTCCCCAAGCATAAAGCTTTATTTAGAAAAAAGCCCAGCTTGCCTCCCTTCCCCACCCCAGTTCTTAAATACTTACATTTTTGTACAGCTCAAGAAAATGAGTAATACTTTGATGTAGTAGTAAATAATTTATTTACCCAAGGTTTATGTTAGGCTAAATTTGGATATAAGTTGAATACAACTTTGAACAGTACAAAACCAGATTTTCTTGTCATAATTATCTTTCAAGGGATGAAATAGTAGCAAAAAAAGTAAATTTACAAAACATGGAAAATACTCTTTTGCATCTGTCCTATACTAACATATTTTTAACATTGGTGTGCTTTATATAGCAATTCTAAAAACGTTAAGGAACAGTAGAGGTTTATATTAGAGAGTCTATCAATTTTGTATACCATTACTGAATTGTTTTTTATTCTAAAGGAAGAAATTGCCTGGTTTAGTACTTGTAGTCTTTAGTTTCTAATAGAACTTTGTTCTATTAGGCACAATATTCTATCTTAGGCACAACATAGATGCCACTTGAGAAATTCATCATTAGCAGTTTCACTTTTATTTTTCAGAAAAGTTGTAGATACCAGTTGTCAACCATGCTGTCTTTTCATGTTAGTGAACTGAAGCATAAACAACTGTTGCAGCTGTTTATGCAAACATCACACCTCTTCAGAGGTCATTTAAATTTATTTATGATTTTGTTATCCTTCTAGATTACTTTCCCCAGTAAGCAATTGCTTTTCATGTACTTTATTCCCTTTTATGACACTTGGACCTGTTGTCATTCTATCATCTATTGTGTCCACAACCTGTCATGGCATTAGACCTACCAGTCAATATTCTGTATTTCATGTTACACCAATGTCCAGGGAATCCCAGTGGCAGCTACACATAAACTAGCATAGTTAATTTCTTCTCATTTTATGGCAGCCACCAGAATCACAACTGGGAAGTCTATGGTTGTAAGTTCTCTTTTAAGGTATTGCCAATTTATATTTGCATTTTATTTGAGAGTACCCACACATAGCTAGTTGGACAATGTGTTTTTTCTGATAGCATCTGTAGAGGTGGCCTCTGAGTCCCTGATTACCTTTGCATCTGTTCCACACAATAAGAGGGCTGGAGTACACCCTTTCTTTTCATTCTTCTTAGCTGCTTGGCCGGGTGAGAGCTTTTCTACATTATTCTTTGTCAAAATATGATATGATTTTGTATGTTTGTCTAGATTCTTTCCTTAGGTCTTCCTGTCTTTGGAAGACCTTAATTTTATGATACGTTGTTTGGGTGTTCAGTATAGGATTCACCACTTCATTTTTCCCAAACTTCTGTAGAGGGCAGTCATGGTATTTCAGGAGGTGTAACTTTTTCTCTTTTCCCCCTGTGCCAGTCACCTCTCTTAAGCAAATTTTGCTGATACAGAGGTCTCCCTTGTATTTGTTCTAGCATTTTAGATCCTTGTCCTGCACCCATCTCATCCTCAAGAAATGATATCCAAGCGAAAATGGTTGTGGATCCCAGTTTTTGTTAAAGGAAAGTTCAGCTGGAACTGGTAAGACCAAATACATATCCAAGAACCTGTGTCTTCCTCAGATTTCTATTCAGGGCTTGACTTCTCAGTTGACCTGGGTAGCTGGACCAAGGGTCTGACAAAAGCATGTTAAGGGTTCTGCAGAAACTTTGTTATTCCTTCAGTTCTTTCATTAGCGTCTTAGAAATGCTGTTTTTTAGCTCTTACGGCCAACCTGCTCAAGTTGTTCCTCCTGTACCTTTAACTCTAGGAGACCACTTTGACATCTCAAGTACATCTCACCATCCAGTACTGTGGTGTTGTAACACTTGGTGTTGAATTGGAGACTCTGTTCCTTACTGAAGAGGCAGGGTTTGCATCAAAGGAAAGCTCTGCATTGGTGCCAGTTGAACCCATTGCATGTCAAACTCAAGCTTGCAATAGGGTTTTATTGGTTTTAACAGTTGATGAGAAGGCTAAATAGAACACTGCAATCTTGTGATGTTTCATAATACCTGGAAATAGGAGTTCAGGCATTTTCATGTATTTTAGTCTTTCAAGAGAAATCCCCAAAAGTTGAGAAACAACAAATATTTTTTCCAGGAAAACTGTTTTTCTTCATTGAGATCTGATAAGTGAGAAAACTATATTCAATCCTGTTTACATGCTGCACTGTACTGAATATCCACAAAGAGCAAGGATTAACGGGCACATGTGTGACCTTTGTAGGTGATCCATGCTCTGTGTCCATCTTTTCCATGTTGGTGTTCCAGGAGATGTAATGAATTGCTGAATTCAAAGTTCAGGCAGTCCCCTTCTCACTCCCTTACTACAGCTGCCTCAGCCATTCCTGGATGTTCTCAGTGTGATGGTAGTTATTGGGCACCTTTCTGGTATCCAGCCTCACAATGTGCATTGTTTTGGCAAGCAAACATTTTTTCCTGAAGTCCACAAATGAGAAAAAGATAAGGTTCTCAATAAAACTTGAACAGAAGGTCCTGAAACACAAGACATTTCTGGAGCCTGATGCCTGATATCTGAGCATCAGAGACCTCTAACAAAGAGAGGAAACACGAGAATGTTTTCAGAAGAAATACCATATGAACCTTCTGCTGAAGCTGTAAGATGATGTAAATATAGGGGTCCCTGCTTGTAGCTTTTTCAAGATCAGCTATTTGCACCTGTATTGGGCAAGTTAAAAATGTACATCCATACTTTTCCGCCAATTCCTAGGAAGCATTGAATTGCAAAAACTTTCAAGACAATGCTTAAAGCATAAGCAAAAAAAAAAAAACAACTCCGCATTTGCGCAGGGGAGAAAGTACTGATCATAGTTAGGCAAGCAGTGTCCTTTTTATATGTATGAGTTTTTATGGAAAAGTATATGTAGTACTTTAATCTGACCATGTGTGGTGTTAATGGTATATTTACTCCTTCACTGTTAAACTTAAGAAGACATTTTAACCCAGAAAAATTAAGGTAGCTCTTAATTGTGTCTACTGTTAGAGGGTCTTTTATGCTTGGAAGTAGAATGAGAATGTAGTGTCTAGATTTTGGTTTTGTTTGCATACTTAACAAGTAAGCTGGTGTTTGAGCTCTTCCAATTTATAAGCTGGTAGACATGTCTTTTTGGTACAAGTTTTTGTTTTCACTTGTCAGTCTAAGAATTAGTGTATATCTTGATCACACTGAGTATTGCTCTCCTTCCTCCCCCCAGGACTTCCCACACTATTGTGTTCCATTTCTTCTACTTAATCAGCTATTAACTTGCCTGGAAATTGAATAGGTGATTTAGTTCAGAATAATTTCTGACTTTAACAGACAAATTTCTGTTTGTATCACAGAGATCAATAACGTCTTTGACAATTGTCTTCAAACTCACAACTGTGCAGAACCACATACATAATAAAGCAGTAGAATTATAATTTGGATGTTTGCATTTCAGAAGGGAAGCAGACATGAGAATTTCCAAGCATTTTCCAGCAGTACTCAGAGCAAATGATAGTATTGTAATTGAAGTTACATCAAGAGTTTGAAGTTGTTTCCTCTAGAAAATAGCAGGAAACATTGTGTCAGCCTTCAGTAGCCACGCATTGCTGCTTCATTTTTTCTTTCTTAAATTACTTAATATTTAAGTGGAATTGAAGGTTGTGGACAGTTTTAAAATAATAAATAGTTTCTCACTGCTCTTCCTTGAAATTTCATTGGTGGAATTTCAAGAATCTTGTTTCTAGAAAAAGGTTACAGTTCTTCCCTACATGGTTCCCACTAAACGGAAAATGTCTCATTAATTGAATGGAATTGTTTGGTTTCAGAAAAACTGGGATTTTGGAGCAATCTTATGGCCTTGTTTTTAAATTCAGTCCATAATGGAATAAATTCAGAAGCTAAGTGGTCATGTAATGGTTTGCCACATTTTTAGGAAGGTCATATTTGTCTCTTCCGTACAGTTTGCTTTTGGCCTCTCCTATATGAAAGCGGCATGGAACAGTTCTCAAACAGAGTCTTAGTCAATTTATCCTTCCTAAACTTGTACAGAATTGCCTTCAGGACTATGAGAAAGGTGTTACATGCCACAAATGGCAGGGAAACGCTAAGCATGGAATAATTATTGGAGGTTTTTTTTTCTTTCAAGGAAGAAAGAGCAGACGTCAAACTAAACAATCAGATAAATTAAAAAATGCTGTGTTGTGGGACGGTTGGTGGGGGGTTTTGCTGTTTTTGTTGTTGTTCGGTTTTTTTCTTTTGCTTATGTTGAGTCCCTGCTGGCTTAGTTTGAGGGAGGTATGTCATTCAACAGTAAGAAAGTTTGTAGTTACAGGTATGTTGAAGTTAGTGAATTACTTACAAAACTAGTATTGGTAAGTGATTTTTGACCTGTAGTCCTTAGGAAACTGGGTTTTTTGTAAGAAGATCGGGTATATAATTCCTCACTAAAAAGTAGTGAAATAAGAAAAGAAACAGTTTCTTATAATACCAGATTACTAACATTTGTCTAACATCTTAACTAATGTCTTATCTTTTGGTTTTGAAATGTTTCTTATATCATGAAGGGTGGGGCTGATAAGCCTACAGAAAGAGTTACTGAGGTACATAGTGGTTACAAACGAAGAGATCTTCAACAGAGAAAAGCATAAGCTGGTATGGGAAAATATGAGAAAAATGTAGGGACATGGACTGTTGGACTGGTTTATATCTGCGAATTCAAAAGGGTCTATAAATATATCAGTACACTCGAAAAAATCAGTGTACTTGGCCGGTGGTTATATGCCTACTGGGTCCATGGCATGACTCTTTTGTGACTGTCTTCTTTTCCTGACTCATCCCTCTGGGAAACAGATCGGTTGATTTAACATTAGTCAGAGGTTGAAATAGAGTCTTTTGATCAAATGAACTCTTTGAATTCTAATAAGCCTTGGAAAGATGGTAATCTAGTTGATGTGAACGCTGACTTTATTACTTTTTCCCTTGCTTAGCATCTGTTTGCTATTTCCTAACCTAATAATATGCAAAAGAAGCACAAAACCCATTCCCTTTCACAGTATCTTTAATTAAAAGGTAGATAGTTGCCTTTTGTAATATTTAAATGTCCCCTGTGTATAAAGATTACTATACTTATGGAAAAATGCAGTATTATATTTGGTATCTGTTGGTAACGATATCCAGAAATTTAGACAGGAAGTCTTACCTGGGAGCAAACTAGCTTTAATTTCTCAATACGTAAACCTCCTGGAGAATTAGAATACTTCATATACAAGTGATACAAAACCTTTGAGCATTTGGAAACGATCTTATAATAAGTGTTAGATGCAACTCCTGCAGTTCTGCTGTGTCTTTCTACAGGTTTATTACTGATCTCCAAAATAAAATACTAAAAGCTTTCCAGGAAAAGGGAATATTTTTTATTACTGACATACTTAATCATATCTTTAAAATGGAAAGTGCAAAAATTATAAAACAGTGACCTTGAACTGGTGGGCAAAACCTCTTCAGTCTGTATGTCTGAAGAAATTCTCGCTGAAGTTATTGGATGGAGGGGTTCCAATGGCTTTGCCTTTGCCTGCAGTGTCACTTTCCATATAGGGCTGCAGTTTTTCTTTTTGGGAGTAGCATTTGGTTGATTCCTGAAGCTGTAGCTTGACCAGTTTAAAACTTATTATCTTGCCTACTTACGTCGTGGCTTCAAGTGTAACTAATATGGACATAATCCTTTGCTGATTTCATGAGATTGTTATGTTAACATTCCATTTTGCTGTGTCATCATCTCTTATGGTTGATGATAGAGAGAGTCTTGCATTTAGTCTCTTTTCCTTGCCACAAGTTCATGAAGCTTTGATAATGTTGCGAGTTCTCTCCTGAAAATGCCCTCTTTTACAGTGTCCTTAAGTGTTTATATTAACAGATCTGTGGGAGTTTTCTCTACTACATTTAGGTAACATAAGCGCTAATAATGTTAATGCAAATTGTATTAGATTCCTGCAAGGAAAAAAAAGGAGGACTGTGATAAAATCTCCACAGGAATGTGATGTATGTTTCAGGAATGCTTTTCTCTAGTCCCAGTGCTTCAGACTTAATTTTGGTTTGATCCTCAAAATAAATATCCCTCTCCTCAACACACCCCCACCCCAACCTTCCCATTCACTGGTACTAAATCTTTTTTCCAGAGTGCCTGTTCTTATTTTCATAGCCATTATGCATTGTGCCTGGCGAACTCTTTTGATCCTACCATCAAAACAGCTTTTCGGAGGCTAACCAAGCCCTTCTCTCTTTTCATCTGTTCAATAACAGAAGTAAATGAACCAAGATAATTAGATTTTAAATAAAAATTGTCATTTACAAGTATTCTGTTTGATTTATTTTTCTTCTTATTCTTCCTTTTCCTTTTCACACTTTTGGTGACTTAAAGGAAAAAAGGAAAATGATGATATAAAGGCAAGAAAACTAACAACAAAAACTAAACAAAACCCCCTCAAATGTAAAAGAAACAGGCGATGAAATTATTTCTGTTTTGAAGAACTTTAAAACTGAAATTAAAAATCAGTCCTTTTATATTACTGAAGCAGTTACCTTCCTCAGTCTGTAAAGCATTGGTTAATGAACATAGTCTTGTTTCTGGTTCTTCATATAATGAAGTTTCCCTTGCTCAGTTGTTGAAATTTCTAGGATTATTTTTGTTATTACTTTTTCTTTTCTTTTCTTTTTTAACCTGAAGAACTAAAGGCAATTCCAGTCAGGTTGATTCTGTATTTTTCAAATTTCAGTACAGCTGACTTCTTACTTGGGATTCTTAGCTCCTTCAAGCCATCCCACCACCTTTTCAGGCTGCACTCCATAAAGTCTCTTGCATGACTGTTTGATTCTCCTGGTTTGGTTTTTTTCATTCCAGGCCTTTTGTTAGGGGACATTGTACTCTCTTACAGGACTGTTCCTCCATGTTAAAAGGACATGTTCTTCTTGACTTGAGTGCTCTTATGGTATAACATCCTGAGACATGCTGCTTTCGAGCCTTTGCTAATGAGGTGTGTGAGGGGCCGATGCTGAGTGCCAACTTCTCACTACTCCCTTTAATCTTGGAACTTTTGGATGCCACTGTGCTATTTGATGTTGCAGTGGTGTCGCTGCAGGCTGTGTAAAGAGAGTAGGTGCCGTATCGAGTTGTCCTCTTTCTGGGGAGGTTTGCTTGCAGTAACTTCTGCTGGGTCAGCTTTCCTAAGGCAAGTTACCGTTACAGAGGGAGCAGCTCAGAAGCACCATTGTGCATTACTGATCAGCCCTCTGAACAGCTACATTTTATAGAAATTACTTTGAGAGGGACCATGGACGCTGTCAACAGGCTTATCAGAATCTCACCTGCTAAACTCCTTCAAACCTGGTGCTCAGTCCCAAGGCTAAGATGCACGCAGCCTGCAGGCGGATAGCTGCCTGTGGGAGAGCACAGAGCTGCACTGCAGCTTCTCTTCCGTTCGTCCATCTGCTCCAAAAGGCACTTGAGAAAAATCTAGTACTATAAAGCTCATTTTGCTCTCTCACTGAGAAGAGAATGGGATCGCTTATTCCAAATTTCCAGATGTTGTTGTTTTGGCAGTGTGACAGCCGTGCTCAGCTACCAGAATTCCTTGGGTTTCTTCCTGAAAGACTTCTGTCTCCAAAACAATGTTTTCCATGCTAATAGCCTGGATGATGGTCAAAGGTTTTCCTAGCAGAGCTGGCTGAAAAGAATTCAGACTATTTAAAAGTCCATCTGAGACCATTTGCTACTTTGACATTCTCCTACGCTTGGATTATTTTTTACCCAAATGGGAAGTTAGTTTATAAAATTTTGGAGGGTGGGGTTTTGTTTGCTTACACTGTGAATGAGTATGTGAAGCTTTGATTACTCTGAATGGAAGGGAGTGTCTTCTGCAGAAAGGAACATTGGCTCCCACTCGTCTTTTAAACATCTTTTTCAACCCTTCTTCTGGAAGATTGCCCTATCTTAAGTTATTTAATCTGGTGATTCATGTTTTTTTGTTGTTTGGTTTTGGGGTTTTGTTGGGTTTTTGTTTGTTTTAAAGCAGTTCATTGGGAAGAAAACAAGAGGGGAAAACTACAAATTATTAGTCTAGTAATTTAATATTCTCCTGCAACTTAAATCATCATTGATAATGAATGTGAGGCAAAGAGTAGAGAAGATACAGATGTGTCTGAAGGCATCAAAGCTAAGAGTGGTAATTTCAGCTCATGAGACTTGGAAGATCAAAGTCCACAATTGTATTTCTATCACGTGTGCCCTTTTCTCTGCGAAAGACACAAATTTTCAGGAAGTTTGATCTCCCTATTTTCTGAGAGCTTATCTGGTTGTTGGACATAAAGTGGATGAAGTGGAACCCAGTATTTCTATGTAGGCTTTTAATACCACTTTCAGATTATGCCTGTACTTTTTTTTTTTTTGTTATTTATGTTTTAAGAGACTTTCTTCTTTAGTAATACGTAGGCACTTATTTCTGTGTTTCATTCTTCTCACAAGGGAAAAACATCTTCCAAAGCAGTATCTGCTAGATGGGTTAAGGTACAAATTCCTTGAACCTGACAGTGCTAATTGTTCTTCTCCCCACCCCCCTCCACGTGTCTTACTTTTATCAGGGAAGCAACAAGTAAGATATTAGTACAGAATTCTGTAAGATTACTTACAGAGTAATCCTAAAGGGAAGCTGCTATCACAAATATTCTGGGTTTTTTGATCCCATGTAGTAGAAGCCATAATGCTTTTTTCCTTCTACATCTATGAAAACAGGAAGCATACAGTAAAGAAAATAATTAGATTCCTCCTTTTTTGTATTTACAAATAAGTCAAGAATGTCAAAAGCAAAGGTATGCTAAACAAAACTGTAGTTTCTGTGCTCTTACTTTTTTTGTTGGTTTAGTTCATTATCCTTTACTGTTATGGTGAGCACAATATTATAAAGAAATTCCTTGAAATGCCTGTTTTAAAACTTTCCCTGTATTGTAGTATATATGTGCATGTAGAGTTAAATTCCTTCACTTTGTCTTGACATATGTAACATTATTTGTGAAAAGTGATATATTTAATACTAGTTTTTTAATGACTCATTTACCCCTTTGTAGTAACACGCTGTAATAATGCAATATTTTAAGCAATCCTTTTCAGCTAGTATAATAAAGGTTCTGTGAAATTCCTTTATTTTACTTGTATTTCTTCTTGCAAACTTCCTTTTGAGTAACACCTTACAGTGGAGAATGTAACAACATCATGTAGCACTGAGGTTAAAGGGAGGGATGTTAAAACCGTGTCTGAGAGGGGGCTCTTCCTCATTCATTGAACACTGATCTGAGGTGAAATGGCTTTTGGGCAATTAAGAAGACATGCATGGTAGAGGAGAACCAACTATGCATTTTAAGCATAAAGAATAAGCAAACACATTAAGTGCTGATGATGCTTCTTACTAATGGGTGTTTTAATGTGGGGGTTGTCTTGGAATACTTGAAATACTTGAAATAGATATTAACAAGTAGAGTTTTTATTTTCATTTCTGTAACTCATAATTTCAGGATCTTCTGCTGAGTTGTTTCCTTTTGAAATTCATGTGTATTTGTAGTATGCTAAATTAATCTACACTTTTTTTTACAAAAAAAACCCAAAAACCTGTGATTTGAAGTTGAAGGATGTAAGTGCTATTCGGGAAATTTCTCAGCTCTGATATTTGCATATTTCTCTTTGTTAATTTTGTCTTGCATTTTATTGAATCACAGCTGCTTATGCCTATAATATGCGCATTGTTCAGAATTCTGTTAAATGTAAACTTCTCAGAAGTCTTGAGTGTCTGACTTTTAAACTGTTATGTTAATCATGAAGCAAAGAATCTGTAAACAAATCTAATTGTTGTTTATCTATATTTTATGTCTTCCAGTTCTTTAGGCTGTTTTCTTAAATAAGCAAATAAATACTACTTACACGGAGAAAATATTCTTTTTAGAATGATCCCATCTCTAAAACTAACCACAATATTTAATGTACATAGCCTCCCACGTTATTTGGCATCTCATGTATTTGGTTGCCCCTGCACAAACTGAGGGGGCAGCACCATCAAAAACCAAAAAAGAACCTGCAGTTATTTTTCATTTGGCCTAATGATTCTGCGTGGTCTTCCTTTCTCTTTAACTGTTCCTGATACAAAACTGGGTATGATATGGTTTCCTAATGAGAGAACACTATTCTGATGAATGGGTGCAGAAACTTTTAGCATTTTACCAATTTTGATTTTTCAGAGAGAATTGGAGGAGAAGCCTAATTTTGCAAGTCTGGAGAATACAATTGTTTTTGAACAATCTGCAACTACATTTTTCTATGCTTTTAAATATAGCACTAGGGAAGTGTTGGTGTTGCACAGTACCACCTTCTTTGCTTGACCAGCAAACAGAGTTCGGATGGTTAAAAATAACAAAACCAAACTTCAGGTTTATAAGCTATCTTGGTTGTTGGGTTAATAAAAGATAATTCTAAGATATGAATACACTAATGCTGGAACTTGTGCTCTAGCTTTCCGTTTTCCTCTTGCTTACTCTTTCCCATTATACATGGCTTCATTAATTTATGGGGTTTTCCTTACTGTTCTTTGGTTTCAGATGCGAGTGTCTCTCTGGTTTATGTGGTTTCCCCATGTGCGAGGCAGGCTCCGTTCCCCAGATAGTCTCACGTGGAGATGGAACACCTGGCAAGTGCTGTGATGTCTTTGAATGTGTCAATGGTACGTGATGCTTCTTCTTGCACCTAGAGAGGAGGATTTTATCTGTCTGTGGGAGATTCAGGGCATTTGGTTATTTTTACCATGTTGTCAAGATCTAAGAGAAATAGAGGGAGCTGGAAGCTCTACTGAAGATACTTAAGTGGGAAACTGTGTCATTTGTAAGCTGTCATGTTTCTTTAATTTCTAAAGCAGTCTTTCCTGTGACCCATGGAATTACAGTTTTAGCAAGGCTCCCTCATTGCGTGAGTTTCAGGTACTCCTTTGCAAACACTGGAGTCCTTTCAGAAGTCAAATTTTTGTGAAGCACTGCAACTGCTTGTTGCAGTATTGTAAACAAAAGCACGCTGTTTAGACTATGGGATTTGCTTTAAGAAACATTTGCAAAATAATTTTTAATAGGAATGTACAACCTTTGGAAATTGCAAGTCAGTGTAAGAATAGACTGATTCATATTCTTTGCTTTCCGATGTAAATATTTAGAAAATGTTTTAAAACCTTGAATGTGTTATGCAAGTAACCACATCTCAGGACTGCTCTACGCTATATATGTAGAACAGCATATATACTATACACGGTGAGCTGGGAAGAGAGACATTTGACTATTAGTAGATAGAAAGGGAAAAATACTCCTGAAAGGGTTGCATGCTCAGAAATTAGAAAACTAATTCTGACAGGAACTTGCTAGGTAAATGTCTACTGCAATAACAAACTGTTAAAAAAAAAAAAATATATATATATATATATTATTCCTACCTATATTTCTGTCAGTTTTAAATGAAGAGGAGGGGGGCATGTTGTTCATGAGACTAATAGTTGAATATAATATCCAGTTCTGGTTTTTAGAAGGGTCTTGAAATACTAACAAGTGCAGAAGAGATATAATAGATATCATTGACAGATGGAAGAAATATCTTACAGTGATAGGCTTAGATCAATTTCTTCACTTCATTAAAAAAAATTGCTATCAAAGTAACATGAGCCAAATCTGTAAGATCTAGGACATGCTGTTCTCATCAGTGAGGGTGGTTAGCTGTTGGCACAAACTGCCGGGAAGATACTGAATTCCTTATCTTCATCCTTTCCAATTAGGATTAGATGTCTTTTTAAAGAGTGCATTTTAATCAAATGCAAGTTAATGGCTTTATAGATGGTAAGTGGGGAAGTTGTGTAATCAGTGTTACCAATGAGTTCCATTAGTTACCGGTGTTTGAAAGTGTCTGAAAACAGGCCAGAGGATGGAATAAAAAGGATATGCACAGTCACATTAGTGTAGTTTTCCTGGTGTTATAATATCTATTTAATATTAGAATGAAATAATTTGGGGGGGTAGAGGGAGCAGTCAGGAGTAATACTGGTCATCTGAGTTACCTTAAAATAAAGACATCCGTTATAAATAAGTGTATGTAGACTGCAAAAAAATCCATATTATGTATTCTGGGGTAACTAAATTCTGTATTTAGGTAACACTAATGATGTTAGTGTAACCAGGCCAGCCTTCTGCAGTATGTATTGCAAGTATGTACTAATGTGATAGATGCAGAGCTGCATGTTTAGAGGGAGTATGGGAAAGCTGCCTTTACTGCGTTGGGAAGAGATCTGCTCTGGTTGCACAACAGCATTGGCCAGTGTTGAGGGGGTAGTTAAAGAATAAGGGCAGCAAAATACACGTCGTGTAGAGACTCTGTAGTATGTTCCCTTTGTTGTTTGTCAGCCTTTTGGGAAGAGATCAGTCATTCTTTCAGAAATGTTTTTCCTGGTTTTAATGTAAAACTGATTTAGAAGCTCTACGATGTATCTGTAGATTTTGTGTGGTTGTCTTTGTTACCAGTACACACTGTCTCAAACTAGCTTTTGGTTAATCTGTCTCAGAAAAGCATATTAATCTATGGTGAGAGAAACTTCTACAGTAGTTACTCTTTGCAGATTATGGAGTTGTTGTTGTTCTTGTTTGATTATAAGTATAGCAGTAAGTCAATACACTAATCATTATTTTCATGCTTCAAGTTTGTATTGGCTGTGTCCTTAAGGTTCCCATCACATGTAATCTGCTGTTTCTAATAGTTTTTCATATAAACATTATTTAGCACCAAAACAACGTTTACATACTGACATTTCAGTTTAATTTGGGTTTGTTGTTAAGTACTGTTCAGCCATTGTGTAGGTTGAGCTTCTTTTTGAATATTTTTTTTACAGGAAATTATTTAGAAAGTGCTGAGAACAACTTTATAATTGGTGACAAAAAAAAATATAACAGAACTGATGTTCCTAATAGTTCTGTGTGATGTTTTAATCATTGTGAATCTATGCAGAGATCAGAGTATTTTACATAAAGCTGTTATACCAACTGGAGACATAAATTTTCACTTTTGAAAACACTGCTGTGGTTAAAAGAATTCATTATTACAATTAATGCATAAGTATTACTGTCGTTAGAATGTGGTTCTTGTCCCAAAGGTCAGTCAGTTAAAAGTGTCAATTTTAAGGCACATATTGATTCCTTCATTTTGAAGGAAAGCATCTTTGTAAATAAAATCATTCTGTAACACTGCTTGTTGCATATGGCAACCAGAGATTAGTATATAGTGGTGTTCAGTAGAGAAGTTTTCAGGGAAGAGCTACATCCATAATCAAATGTGCTTGTTCCTGAAATGTACGAGGTAGATAAAGAGAAAATAAGGCAACCTGGGAAATCTATAGCAAATAATTTCATCTTAATATATGAAAATGAGGTTGTGCCTATTGTGTGGTTCCACTGCATTGTAACAGAGTGCACATTTCAGTGAAAGTGAAGAGCGTATACTGATTTGTTTAAAGGTAGATTATTCCAGTTGCTGTACAGTTTCCCTACTTGCACATTTCTGAAATCTGCTTTCCGTCTGGAAAATATTAGATAGTATATGATATAAATTTGGGGAACATTGAGCAAGAGATTCCCAAGAAACAGTCCTTCCCAAAATCCTACATTTTGCAGAAGTTAATTCAAGGCTGCTTCTGATTCACCCAAAATATATTACTCACCAGGATTTTTGTCTACTAATCCTGGTGTGCTGCCTTTTCCCATGGGAGAGCTTATAAGGAAAAAAAAATGATTCAGCATTAAATTACAAGCATCAACAAGTGAATCTAAAGAGATTGAAAGCTGCACGTGCAGCAAGAGTGGAAGTTTGGAAATGAGGGTATCCAAACTTGCCTGTTCTCTAATCAGATATTGATGCCTGGGTCTCTTGAGTGTAAGTTGCGCTAAAGCACGTACTGACTGTGAGCTGTGCCTTCAAAATTTGAGAGAGCAATTACCAACCTTCCACTTCTCTGTAAGTTTACTTGAATACAGGTGCTACTTTAAAAGGGTCTCTGATTGCCTTATGAAAGATGGTAAATTGCGTGTGTGAGGGTGGTCCTTGTGAATGTGTCCACATGGTCGAAGGTCAAGGGGACCAGGCTGCTTGCTGCCACAGCCACAGATGAGCTGTGATTTGAGACTGAAGCCTTGCCAGGAGTGACTTTGGAGACCCACTTACCCACTTCACATCCCTTTCACCTGGAGGTGAGGTGTGGGCTTTCCTTGCCCTGCTCTGTTCCATGATGCAGCCGCCACGTGATACAGTGACTTGGAAATGAGTGTTTTGCCTCTGTGGGGAACACCTTGCAGTCTGGTGTATTATGTATACCAACCTACACAAGAGCTGTCTTCCAAAGCTGCCTAAAGATTACTGGAATGGGACCTGCTGCAGAGGTGGACAGAAAATTTTAGGACTTCATGGGAAGTCAGCACTGTATGCGGGTTGTGGCAGCTGGATATAAAAGTGGTTTCTAGAAATCTTACTGTAAAAAATTGATTATTTCCATTTTGTTTTCGAGGTGGATTGCTAAATTTTATTTTCCTCAGCATCCTGTGTATCTTTTAATATCTTTTACAGACTGTAAGTGCCACAAAATAATGTTTCTTTTCTTTAAGGTGTGCAAGTACATATAAATAATTGTATAAACACATGCATAAATAATTATCATTGATTTACAAATAATAGTTATAGGTTTGTTTTCATTCTGATCTCTCTGTTTCTGGATGACCTTTTTAGAAGATGCAGGATGAAAGGACTCTCAGAATTGTTCTGCAATTATGCTAGTAGGGAATACGCTGCACTAAGCAGTATAACTTGAAGAGTACAAACCCAAATATATTTTTTTTTCTACCTAGCTTTTTTTTATACATTTGCAAGGAAAAAAAAAGCAGACAGTATGTTGTCCTTTAACATTGCTATGGGCTAATTCCCATGAAACGTATCCTTCTCTTTTTTCAACTCCCTGTCAGCACAGCTTTTGAAAAACAGAAAGCTTTTCTGTATTTTGTTTGTATGGACTCAGGATTCAAGTTTATCAGTTTCCTTCCCTTTCATTTAATCAAAACTTCACAGCACTTGCCCCAGTTCCTTCCAAGAGTCTGGTACAAATACTTCTGTATGCTGAAGGAACATCCAGAGTGCTGGAATCACGAACCTTTTAATCCTTTAAACAACAGAAAATTGTTTTGAATCTTGCTTCCGCTTCAGGAGGACTGGAATTTCTGATACTACAAAAGAAAATGCCCAAACTTGCCTACAGACAGCTGATGCCTGAAGCATCTCATGCGCTCGGCACAACCGTGTGCAGAATTGCTGCCTCACAAGGGAAGGATTGCCAAACTTGCATTTTTTTTCTGAGCTGTTCTGTGACTCTAATCAAAGAAAACCAGAAGTATTGGGAAACTACAGAAATCTCAGTAACAGAGAGTTCAGCTAATAGAACTGTATTTAATTAGATTTAAAGCTGTAAGGTAAAATACCTTAGAAAACTGATTGGATAAAACGGGTTGTGTCTGTTTGCAGTTCAGGTTGGAGATGAAGGTCTTGAGAAATAATCACAGTTTGTCTGTGTAGTGTGAGGCTGTGTGGCTTGCTGCAATGCTGACTTTTAGGGCTCTCGCTCCCAGAACAAAAAGGCTGTCGCTGTGAGATCTGTAGAGCTAAATGTGTGCCAGAGGTATTTCTCATTTAACTGTATGGCAGGAACATTAATGCCAAATCAAGTCTCTTAGTCATGCTTAACTTGATAGAGGAGCAGAGATGGGATATCACCTGACCTTCCACAGCCAGTATAAACTCGGTGTTGTTCTGGGTACTGTCCGCTCTGTCCTGGCTCCTTTCGCAGATCAGCAGTTGTACATCTGTGCTTGGTCTGGATCAGTCTTGTATCACTGGGTTATCAGATGGCTGGCAGACATTAAATTCATGTTCATGAATCCTTTGGTCCAGGTGTCTGTCTTATGCCTGCTGTTTAGTTGTGGGAATCTGCATCAGAAAAGGGATTTGGAGTTTTGGATATGTTTAAGCACTTTGTGCTATGAAGTCAAATCAACTTAAATTACTTTGTCACGCAGCAAAGCTTTGGTACTTGGAGAATTCTACCTGTGGTATTCTCTTTATTGGTAGAATAATTAATTCATGGTTACCAGCCTTTAGGAAAAGATGCATTTACTTAATATTAGTGTTATGTTCTTTGACTCCTTTGTGGCTGCCATATGTAGATCAGTAAGGCTGATAAAGAAATAATGTAGATCAGTATGGCTGATAAATTAGCACTATTCAAAAAAAAAAAAAAAAAAAAAGAGAGAGAGCTGAGAGAATCTTCCAGCACATCGTGGTGGAAAAAATGCACTGTTACAATCGCACAGCGTGGTTCTCTCTCCTTCATTAGGCTTCTACTTTATGGGTATCTAAAGCTAGAGTTCTTCATTTAGTGCTTGTTTTGGCTTGACAGAGTCTTAAGACTGCAGTCTTACATATGGTTCTAACGAAAGTAATCCTTGTCTCATAGCTCGATGTATAGGCATAGGTCAATAGTTTAGTATGAATGTATACACTGCCATAAATCTGGATGGTAAAAATACACATGTAGTGAAATTCTATGGTGGTTTTCATTGTAGGAATAAAACATACTTTTTCCTTTCAGGATTTACAGTTACTTGCTTGGTCTTGTTTGGACATTCTAAAAATGAATGGCAATTCATGGAAGATGATGTTTCTACTTCTAAGTAGGCAGGAATTCAGATCTACTGTTTGAGAGGAAGGAAAAAATCAGTAAAAATCTGGAAAGCTGCAATCAAAGCAGTAGAGTCAGAAGCAAATAGATTAAAGGCCTTTTGAGTTGTGTTGGCACTTTTTCCTTTTTTGAGAAGGTTTTTAAACTAACAGCTTGAGCTACATAAACTTGAAATATTTCTCAAGTGTTTGTTTATGTGAATTGCTTTCTAATGAGGTCATAGCTGTTTTCCCGGACACGGTGGTATTTCCTGCTCTTACTTTTTTTTTTTTTTTAATGCTGCTTTCTACATTATGTCTTGAAGACAGAACAGGCATATGAAATCAAACATTGCTCATGATAGTTCCAAGTTTCAACTCTAATGTTTTACAATCATATTAAAAGACTCGAGGCTGGAGTTCAGTATAAGTGTATATGGAAAGAAATACTAGAGACCCTGAAATGCTTTAGAGTTTTAAAGAAAACCTGTATCTCTGTCAAGAGTAACCCTGATGAAAAGTTTTTAGCCCCCAGAAGTAAGAGGATTGGAGTGTATTTTGTGTGTGCCAATTTGGCTGGTTGAACAGAATATGCAATAGGAGGTGGAGGAAAGTTTGTGCATATGGGGTAAGTGCAAGGGCACGAGCCCTAAGGAGAACTTATGATGTATTCATGATGTGTGGATCTATTTCATATTTCGGAACCAAACCTCTTTGATATTAAAAATAAATAAATAAATACATACCTACATAAATAAATGAATAAAAGGTGGTTAAATCTGCAAACCGTTTCGTTGTTTTAGTTAGCGTCTTTTTTAATGAAGTAAATAGGCAATGTCCTTCCCAAAATACTTAGGAATTTTAAGAAGCTTTTAGTTTTCCACAGATTTTATGTTTAATTATATGTTAGGATTCTGATGTAGATGGAGGCATACAAGAAATCATGGTCTTTTGTTTTTGAAACACTAAAGTAATCACATAAATATTTACTACAATTGAGGTTATTTCCTAGGGCGAGGGGGTATAGATGTGAGCTGACTAGTACAGCTCCAGATTGCTTGAACTGAGAAGTATCCAGTTCTGCATAACAGATCATGTAGTCACAAAATATGTTTGTTGGGTTTTTTTTAACCATATCCCTAAGGATTGGACAACCTTAGTGCAATTTATCCACCTGTGTACAGAGTTCTGCAGAAAGGAAGATTACACTTTAGAAACATCAAAAACTGTCTTAAAATAGAAAGATCTATTGCTTAATTTGCTGAAATTTGATGTAGCTTCTGGCTCATGCAGAATGAGAAATATTTAACACCCATGAAGAAATACCAGTGCCTTAATCTTCCTTCAGTATTTTAATTTTTAAAGCATAGACTTTAAATTCCAATTAAGTAATTTTGACTAACATTTTATTGTCTTCCGTTTTTTAAATAGACAATAAAATATACCATGTTCTTAAAAATAAATAATTGTGTTTGAGTTTTAAAAATGAAAGAAAAATCAACTATCTCTTTTATATCTGTTTTTATCAGTAGCAACATGAGTTTAACTTTTTCCTGTTTATCAATATCTGTAAAATACATCATTAATTTATTTTTCCTCCTTCTTCTTTCAGAAGTGAAGCCAACTTGCATATTTAACAGCATGGAATATTATGATGGAGACATGTTTCGTATGGATGCTTGTCGCTTTTGTCGATGCCAAGGTGGAGTCTCCATTTGTTTCTCCGCCCAGTGTGGCGAGCTACACTGCGACAGGTACTATGTGCCAGAAGGAGAGTGCTGCCCAGTGTGTGAAGGTATGGTATCTTTTTAATCATGTTTGCTTATTAATTCCACTGGTTTTTTTTATTTGTCTTTTCAATGCAAATGAACAAACAAATGCTTTGTTTTGTTCTTCTGAAGTTTCCAGATTCTTCCTTAATTCAGTTTATTTCTGCATTTTTACTCTGAGTGTGCCACCTTGTTCTATGCAGTGTCCTGTTGCCATAGGACAAGGGGCAATAGTTTTAAACTAAAAGAGAGTAGATTTAGACTAGACATAAGGTAGAAATTTTTTATGATGACGGTTGTGAAACACTGGAACAGGTTGCCCGGAGAGGTGGTAGATGCTCCATCTCTGGAAACATTCAAGGTCAGGTTGGATGGGGCTCTGAGAAACCTGACCTAGTTGAAGATGTCCTTGCTTATTGCAGGGAGGTTAGACTAGGTGACCTTTAAAGGTCCCTTCCAACCCAAACTGTTCTGTGATTCTATGATCAAGGAAGTCTGATTTCTCACTTCTGAATGACTGGATACTAAGATATATGTTGTTTATTTTCCTGGCTCCTTCAAAACATTCAGAAAGAAAACAGAAAGCTTTGATCCCTTTCTTAACAACTTAGGTTATGTTAAGTGACATTGAAATTGACAAGGTAAGTCTTTTAAGTGGGCAGAATGTGTAGTTGACAGCCCGCCCGTTTATGCTTTTCTAGTTGCTGAAGAGATAGCATTTTTTTTCTACCTCTTCTCTTTCTATTTGATTATTTTATGACTGATTTTTCAAGGTGATTAATTTTTTTTTCTACCAATGTTTTCTTGATGATAGAAATATAAAGAAATATAATACTTCCTTCTTTTCTGCAATAATTTTAAAATGGCAAATTTAAAATTTTCTATGCATTGTGCAGTACAGGAGAAAGCCCTTCTTGCCTTAGCTACAGGAAGAATTTATTCTCAAAGTCCTGTAGGATTCCTCAGCATCAGGAAATGTAATTTGCTGGGCTCAAATCATAGCTTTAAATACTACTGACATTTTGAGGGTACCAGGAACTTTGTGCTTTGACTCACATAAAAGACTATTGCAAATAACACGAGTCTTATAGGGCTTGTCTGTGCTTTCTCTATATTCCTGTGTCAATCAGAATGCCATACATGAGTTGAATGATAAAATGCACTTCATTTGTTTGTGTATTATTTGATTTTTAGTTTCGTGTATTATTTGATTTTAGGCCAAAATAGTTAATTGAGGATGGAAGGTATCCCTAAAACATAAAAGGTGCAGATGTTAAGAGAAACATCTTAATTTTTAACTGTCATCGTTTCCCAAACACCTGTTTTTTATGTTGGCTTAACCCATTTTGCTAAAATTGGGACTAAAATTTAGGATGGGAGTGAACGCCAGGTAGAAGTTGCGTGCAGTTTCACTCCAAGTGTTCAGAGTTTGATACTGTAATAAAGTGATACAGTGGCTTATAATAAGACAGCAGCTATTGGCACTGCTTCTGGCTTTACCTACACTTAACATCGATTGCCTTCATTCCAAAGGGGGTTGATGAAACTTTAGAGAAATATTCTCAAAGTTTCATTGAGCCTTTTTTTGTCCGTCTTTTTTTTTTTTTTTTCTTAAGATAGGACATCTCTTTTATCCCAAATCCTTCAAACTAGCGCTTACTGAAAATTGACTTATGGGTAAATGACTTGTCCTTATGATGTTTGCTATCTGATGCGTGCTAAAAACAATGCTTTTAGTTGTATTTCATATTTTTAATATATTGGATTTGCTTTAATATGTAACTTGTATTATTGCTTGCTTTGAAAACTTGATGTGATTACTGTACATTCTCAGATATTTACTTTTTGAGTCTAACAGTTATTTTTTTATTAGCCATGAGGATAAGTTGCAGTTATTCATGTAATGCATATATTTTTTACTATAAATATCAGTGTTGTTTATCACATTTCTTAAGAGTAAAGCATGCTCTTTCTGAAGGGTAAAAGCTGGTTTTATTCCAAGTCATAAATTATCATTTATAGAGTTGCATTATTTATTTGCAATAAACCTAAGGAGAAATCTTCTATAAAGTACATCCCCCATAATTCTGTTACTTTAAATACCTGACTCTTAATTTGGTTGCTAGCAGGTAAATGGGCCTTGTAGCTTTTAAGGATAAAAAGCTCCAACTAAAATGAAATTGAAAACTGAGCCAGATAATGTGCCGAGGAAAACTAGCATCTCTCCAAAACTGAGAAGTGACGTAGCTTAAGGCAGGCTCCTTATTCCAGCAGGAAATGTGCCTGAGGTCATATCTATAAAATAGTGGTGCGATGCTGACAGGAGGTCATTCCTGCAGTTCATGGGCGTGTTTTCAGTTCCCTTCAGAATTTGTTAAGCCGGTACAAAAAGTGAATCAATAGATCTAAGAGCCATTTTGTTTTGAAGAAAAAAAAAAAACAGAAAATCCAAACATTAAGCCTCTAAAAAAATGTAATCCAGCCATTTGTAGATATATTTTCCATTCCAGATATGCTTGCTGTGTACAAAATTTGACTTGAAAAAGGTAAAATTGTCTGAATTTATGAATGTTCAGTATAAGTTGACTTAACTTTTTCAACAGTAAATTTCAATATTGAAATATCTAAGTTCTTACCTATATTATTTTCTCACTGTATACCACAGTGTGGTACTTTTAATATTCGATGGTGGCTGCACTTTTGAGGTAATGTAAAATAGCGTATTGCGGTTTTATTCATATATAAAGTTTAGGCATACATGGGAAGATAAAACTTCTTGTTCGCTTGCAATTCCTCTCATTTCAGACCCAGTTTATCCAGTAAATAACCCTGCTGGTTGCTATGCCAATGGTCAGATCCAAGCCCATGGAGACCGCTGGCGAGAGGACGACTGTACTTTCTGCCAGTGCATCAATGGAGATCCGCACTGTGTTGCAACAGCCTGCGGGCAGAGCTGTCTGAATCCTGTCAAAGTCCCTGGAGAGTGCTGCCCGGTGTGCGAAGGTAAGCTCTCTGTCTCTGGTATTGTCTTTTGGTCTGTCATGGCTGATTCTTTGAAGTCCTCAGCACAAGAAGGACACGGACCTGTTGGTACGGGTCCAGAGGAAGGCCATGAAGATGATCAGAGGGCTGGAGCACCTCTCCTGTGAGGACAGGCTGAGACAGTTGGGATTGTTCAGGCTGAAGAAGAGAAGGCTCCAGGGAGACCTTATAGCAGCCCTCCAGTACCTAAAGGGGGCTACAGGAGAGATGGGGAGGGACTCATTATCAGGGTGTGTAGTGACAGGACAAGGGGTAATGGTTTTTAACTGAAAGAGGGTAGATTTAGATTAGATACTAGGAAGAAATTCTTTACTGTGAGGGTGGTGAGGCACTGGAACAGGTTGCCCAGAGAAACTGTGGATGCCCCATCCCTGGAAGTGTTAAGGCCAGGTTGGATGGGACTTTGAGCAGCCTGGTCTAGTTGGAGGTGTCCCTGCCCATGGCAGGGGGGCTGGAACTAGATGATCTTTAAGGTCCCTTCCAACCCAAACCATTCTGTGATTCTTACCTGGTAATTCCTGGTTTACTTGAAAATTTTGGAGGATTGAAGTAGCTTGGTACAGCATTGGCTGTGACTGAGTAAACTAGTTGGGGGTAGGGAGAAGCATTTTTTAGCCACACCCGTGTGTGGCAAATCCCAATACTCTTTTTGCCCAAAAGAGATTGTTTAAGATCAGCATTGTTAACTAATTTTACTCCTAGTTATGCTTAAAGTTTATTAATAAGAATAGGAGAAGTTAGAAGATCAAGATGTTCATTGGCTGGTATTACTGATAATTGGATTATTCCTAGTTTCTTATTCATCAGTTTCATTTAGTTACAACTAAAAGTCTCTTTGTGCAATATACAGTGGACATAATTGTAGTATGAATAAAACATTGTTTCAGTGAAACTACAAAGGATGATGATATCGGGGGAGAGATTAGTTTTTAGAGTTTAAAACGCATTTTTCATTACTTTGTGGAAATACATATCTCTTGTATAACTGACTGAGATTTTAACTATATGGTAAATGCTAGTCCAACCTGTTAATGGAAATCTGCAGGCTTGAAAACTGATACACTTAAAAAAAAAAAAAAACTTAAAAAAAATATATGTAATATGTATGTATCATCAGAGTTGCTTTTTATGGAGTAGTTGTTCATCATGAAAAATACCAGATTGCTAAGTTTAGAAATGGTAGCTCTAGACCGGTCTTCAGAGCTATCTTCACAGTGTGCAAACACTTGTGGGTGCTCAGTGAGCTTCCACTTATGTATTTTCTGTTCCGTCTCTGATAGAATGAAATAAATGTTGTGTAAGTGCATGTGTCTCGGGGTCCCTCTTGGGTTGCAGTATCCATTCAAGTTCACTGGGATACTTTAGGATGAAAAAAAAAACTATGCTCTTTATGCTCTGAGGACCATAAAGATATACAGGTGCTCTTTCATTCCAAAATTCACATCGCAAGATATGAAGAAGGTGCCTAATAATGTATAAAAGCTGCCAGTGAATTGTAGAGAGTTGCGACTTGCACTGGATTAATTTTACGATAAGGAAGGAAGTTAACTGCTTTTAAACCCCAGTGATCCCCTCGTGATGGAAATTGCAGAGGATGTGCTGACACCCCTTGTGATTTAGTTTGTATGTGAGCAAGCTTGGGAAGGTAGTACAGGGAGAGAGGAGTTGATGGAAGTATTTTCAGTATGTTGAGGGCTTTTTTCCTCTAAAGAGAGAAAGATTGACAAATGTCTATGTTTTCCTGTTCCAGGTTGGAGAAAATTGATGAGAGACAATGGGATTAAATGCTTATCTATATCAGACTGAGACAATTATGATGAACCATAGGAAGAAAACACAGGGTAGAGCATAGGCTTCCATTATTCATTACTAAAGGTCACAATACGGCTAAGCTGGTCCTTCATTAATGTACCATGCTAATGCCTCTACAGTGCTTTCAGGACACAAGTTAGCTCATCTGGTCTAGGTTAGGTAATTCTATGCTATAACATGTTTATACTCTTTGAAGAAGAGGTAGCTAGTAAACTGATTAGGTCCATAAAAGTTGTTTTTCTTATTGAGGGGGTGGAAGTGGGTGAAATTATACTTAGGATACAAATTACGTCAAAAAGATCAAGACTGACATAATAGCACCATGGAATCAATATTTAAATGAGATTCTTGTGTCATCTTAATTATTTTCTCAGCTGTTGTATGATGTAGACTAAATTGTGTTAGAGTGTATCATCTGGGGGAGAGTAATAGTGAATGGTATTTTGAATGACTTACTAAATTTTAAGCTTAAAAGAATCACGTTTGACTTGGTGTTTCTTTGATAGTACATACAGCCAGGTAAACAATCAAGGGGTAATGAAATTACATAAATGATGGAGCCAATAATTACTGGAAGTAGTTTCAGTTCATGCTAGGAGGGATTTGAGCACACTCAGGTACCAATGTTCATAGGATACGTGAAAACACACTTGAATTCTCTCTTATTTCTTCCCTTCCCTCTTCCACAGCAAACAAAACAGATGATTATACTCCATAATGCCAAGTAAATTTCAGGAATTTAGTTTTGGGAATATTTCAAGGATCAAAAATCTGGACTGTTAAAACTCAGCAATGAGCTAAGATAGCATCATGTGTCTTGAGACTTAAATCTGAGATTAATAAGTGTTTCTAGTTAGAGTTTGATGCATGAGTAATGAAGGTACTGTGTGTTTTCTTTGCAGTACAGTTATTGCTTACTAACCCACTAGGTAAGGGGCTACTTAGATCTCTGTTCTCTAGTTGTCTCCTTGTGGTAGGACTGAACTGAGGAAGTAAGTATGCCGGGGGAAGACAGGCCTTAAAAACATTGCTCTCTTTGCAAATCTTATTATCTTGAATTTGGTTTTATAGTTTTAATGATAACGTGATCCTATCTGAAATGCTGTTTAGTTTCTGTCATCATCCAGCCAGCTGACATCTCTGTTCTCTTAACCAGGTAGGCTGCATCGGTCAGTGCTCCTTCCCCTTTTTAATCAGCTTCTCACTCATTTTCCCCAAGGGTCATTTCTGTTGACGATGTTCTGCTCCAAATATTCACTGCATCATCAGTGACCTCCAGGAGTTGGTGGGTTCAGGGGAGAAGCAACACCTGGCTGGGAAGTGGCTGACAAACCAATCCCTTGATTTTCATGTTACTAATGAAAAAGATGTGCAATACATTTAGTGAAGATCCGAAAACAATAAAATACATTCCAGCCACAGTTTTTCCTATGAGGATTTAAAAACCTTCAGTGTCAGCTATATGATGCTTTTCTGCATACTGCCTCGTTAAATCTGCATATCTGTAGCTTAACCTTAATTTTGCAGTTTAACGTATGAGCAGAAGTGTTGACTGAATGGAAGCTTAAATGTTCACATGCTTTGTATATTTGGATATGGATATGGATACATATCCATAGCATATATCCTATATGTGTGCATGTAGCCCACAGGATGCATGTTCCGGTGTTGATTGGACAGACAAATTGGTTTGAAATGTATAATTTTCTGAATGCTTGCCTCGGATTTGCTGGACTTGGAGAAGATGGTAACTATTCAGCTTCCATCAGCTCTTTCATACTTGCATCTACTGATGAGTGAGGTGCTCGAGGTGCTTTACACTGGAGCTCCTGGGGGAGATTGGTGGGGAGGAATGGGCAGGAACCTGGGTTATGTATGGGTGTAGCGCTCCAATATGATGGGTTTGTACATGGATCTAGTCTTCAAATCTGTGGGCCACCTTTCTTGAGTTGCATTGTAGTTGGTATTCACTAGTATCTGTATTGGGTCTAGGTCTGATGTTTTCAGTAGCTCAGATCAAAGCTAAATTTATTTTATCTACAGACAACAAAGCTGAAAAGGGCAGCCAGTATCTCAGAGAACAGAATATGAATTCATATATTTGTTTTAAAGCAGAGTGCTTGCAGAAAAATGTTGAGCAAATTCAACAAGGGAGAATACAGTGCACTGTGCTTAGAGGAGATTCTTCATGAGTCCTGAACCAGAGTAATTGTTAAATACCTGTTCTTTGGGAAAAGTCTGCTGATTAAGGGAAAAGAAAGAGTTGAATGTGGATTAACAGAGCTTCGAGAAGGCAGACACCATACTGAAATTACGATCAAGAGTACAGTTTGCAAGACCTGAAGTAACGCTGTTTGCTCTCTTTCTTATGGATGGGTAACAAAGTAGGCTCTTGGTCCTTTTCTGAACATTGTTACTCTGAAAAAGATGGAGGCAAGTTCAAAAGAGTCAGAAGGAGAGCTATAAGCACAGTCCAAAATTTGCAAAACATGTCCTAGGAAGAGAGACTGAATAAGTAATGTTGATTTAGCTTAAAGAGAAAATTATGAAGTTGGAATAAGAAGATATCAGTCTTCAGGTGCCTAAAAGGTTGTTGCAAAGAAAAAGATAGGACAAGAGAGAATGGAATTGAATTGCAAGAGGAAAGATGTGTTTTAGAGGAAAGCAGAAAGTGGTTGAGGAAAACAAAATTCCTCCTGTGGCATGTCGTGACCAAGATTGTCTTTTTGATGCATTTGGGGCATTACAGTTTGTATTTTCAGCATCAGCAAAAGGAGATTCATTCAGGAAATTGAGTACATAACTGAAAGTAGTAGCAATGCATGTGTAGCTTTCAGTGTTTATGCAAGTGCTGGCTGTGGCTCACCAACATATAGCTGCTGGGTTTTTTAAGTAAACATCAAAGTGATCAAAGTCCTTTTGGCAACACCTTTTATTACAGTATGTCCACCCCTGACACTTCTTGCCAGTTTTCTGGCACAGCAATGGCACCGGTTTGTGCTGGTGCAAGGAGTGTTTAGCCCAAGGTGTGAGCAGGGAAATGGCTTATTTGAGGTGTGTGTCTGATTTGGGAGGGAGGCAGAAGGCAAGGGCCACCAATGAGGCATGAGGCTAGACACAGAGGAACATTGAAAGCGTGGAGGCGAAGACTTTCCTTCATCAGCCTGCTCCCAAACTCAAGCTCTTTAGTCTTTAGCTTTTCAAGGCAGGCACCTCCTTTCGCTGGGGAGAGCTGGGAAAAGCAGGCCCATCGCATTCTGTGGATCCAACACAAAGAATTAGTTTTAAGCTTCTGATGGATGCTTCTGTATAGCTTCTATAGCTGCTGTAATTATATTGGTCATTTGGGATTTGCCCTTGTTTGTTTAATCTATTATCTATTTAGTCTGTTTTTTCTTTCTTTGTTTTCTAGACTGTTTTCGTTAAGAGCCGAGGCTTAGGTAATCACACTGGCCCTCTCTGCTTTCCCCACAGTTTTAGAGCCAATGGCTTCTTTCAGCACGAGAAAGTCTCAAAAAGAGGCCATGTCTGTAGATTTAATAAAAACAGGCAGATAGGTGGAGGGGAGAAAGTGATATTCAAGTGCCATAAGGGGCTGCAAAATTTTGGTATACACTCACATTCCTTCAGGCTCAGAGATTCTTCCTGGGAGCTGATCTGTATATCTGTCCCACTGGAGGTAACCAGATCCATTGGCAATTGGGCTGCTGTTAGTATTGCTGCTTACAGAGCTGCTTGCATCTCTGTTGGGCTAATAACTGTTTATTTTATAAATAAAATGGGTGTGGTTTAAGTAGCAATTCCATTTTTAATGACTTTTACCCCTGAAAAAATGCAGATACTGGAGTTTAAAATAACTATTTAGTATGAATATATAATAGCATATCAATAACACCAAGCAAGCTACAGTGATAGAAATAACCATGTTTCCCTCAGGCCATCTGCATGTGTGGACAGCCATCTGCAAATTGGAATAATAGTTGTGTTCACAGCAAGTAAATATTGGGTAGGATCATATGAAAACACCTGATTATTTTTAATTTTTTTAGATAAGATAATAAATATAAGTGCTCAGCACTGGTAGTGAGGCCAAAAATGTCCCTTAGGAAGATCTGTTGTTGCTTCTGTTCCCTTGCATCTCCCAGAGGCTCAGGCTATTCACAGGGAAAGCTGCAGCCCCGTCTGCTGATACACAGTAATTGGTTGTCTCGCAGTACGTCCTTCTGCATGAGAGCCCTCAGGTACAGGTGGCAGGGTGCCAGCATAAGCTGTGAATGAGAAATTAAGTGTTAAACAAAATCCCCTCGGAGGATTTTCATGAATAAGGCCCGCATTACTTTGCTGTCATTATGGCTGACACTTTATCTTCACAAAAAGAAATTAACATTTTCATCAATAAAGGGCTCCAAACTCTAGCTGAGATGTAATTCAGTTCAGTTCCTTTAGCGTGTCCAGCACTTCATTAAGTAAAAACAGGCAGCAGAGTCCAGTGAAAAGAAGTTTGATTCATTCAGGATGAAGTCAGTGGTAGTGAGCACTGTTTTACCGGCACAGGGTTTGGGCCCGGAGTTCTCCTTGGAGCATGAAGTATAAGTTATTGTTCAGCAGCAACGCTGCAGTTCTCAACCAGTCTTTTCATCAAAGTCAATTAAGGGATGCAAACGCCACGCTGTAGAGAATTGGGCTTATGTTTGCCAGATCATGATTTAGTATAGCAGTTTTAGACAAGGCAGCTGAGGCTGTTGAACCACACAATCCAGGGTATAATGAAACCTACTGTCAATGAAAGTCTCTCTGAGTTTAAGAAAGTGAGGAAGACAATACTAGAGTAAAATAACCTTGTTCTAATTTTCAATTATTGATAGTTAAGTTCAGTGGAAAAACTACTGAAAAGATAAATAACCAAAGCATCCTAATGAATATATATCAATGCAGCTAAGGATGTCTCACTTAGAAAGAATCTCATGGATCCTCTAATTAATTCTTTTCAGTCCCTATAGCATTCACAGATTTGCCCCACATGCACACTAATTTAGTGTGATTGCTATATCTTTACCTAGTAACGATAACTGAATGGCCTTCTTACCTGTTTGGACATTTCTTGATAGGCAGGCTTAATTGATTCTGCTTTTAATAAAGGTGATTATTTCATAGTGTCACTCCACCTAAAATTGGCAAAAAAAGTCTCATCAGCATTAAAATGTATTTAAAGGGTATACATGCCTGTTAAGCAGAAAACTGGAAGAATTGTTTATGACACAAAAGTTTTTAACTTTACATCTTGGGAGTGGAAAGCTTGTGAGAATTTTGATTGCATCACTGCAAAAAAGAAAAACCCTCATGCAGCTTTGGTTCGTAGGAGACATCTTCAGTTTGCAACAATACAAATAGTCTTGGATTATAATAGTTACTTTCGAGGAAAAATGCATATTTCAGGTTTACAGTATGAATAAAATTTGAAGCAAAAGCCTGCCAAACTGAACTGTGCATTTGGAAATACTAGTGAATATATTTTCAGAGTTATTTGTGATATTAGAAAATTATCACATCTTAAGTCCTTGCATACGTTTTATAAAAAGTTATGTGATGCTGAATTATTAGATACTGATAGCTAACACAGATAGCTAAACCCTGGGGAAAAAAATCCTGCAAGGCATTAGGTATTTCAAACTCAGGAAGGAAATTCTCTTAACCAGGACTTGGGACTGATATTTTTCATGTAATGAACTGGAGGGGCGGGGAAGGCTGGAATGCAAGCTATGAGGATGGAAAACATTTAGTCACTCTTGGAATGATATGAATGTTTTTACAGGAAGCTTAAGTAAACACACATGCTGCTGCTTAGTAGGCTGCAGTTAACTTTTTTGGACAGCAGACAAAATGCAAACAAGTATGCAGACTTGAATGAAAGGCTGTTGAGCAGCACACCCTTCAGGACCAATTTTTACCCTAGTATCATGTAAAGAATTAGGTAAAAAGTAAGACTACTGTTCACTTTTTTTATTCTTAATTTTTATTGAAATGCTTGAATGCACTGATGCTGTATTTCTTTAAGTCAGTTGGTGCTGGTTTCATTGGATCTGAACATCTTAATCCTTTTAGAGAGGTCGTTTGTGTTATAAAAAACTACAGAAGAGGGAGCTATTTCATTTTCCCCAAACTCAGGCATGTTCTTTATTATTGATGTTAGAGGTCTTTCTCCATGTGTAGAACATGGTTTTGACTCCTTTTTCCTTTCTCCCCCAGAAGAGGTTTTCATTTCCTGCTCCCAATGAGATGTGCTTTCCAGAATCCTTTTCTACTGAGCTTATTCTTTGTGCATGGCTAACACTTTCTCCAAGTATCCCAAGACCAATCACTGCAGAATCTAAATGCACTGATATTTTATACGAGTTGTTCTCTCTGGGATTAAAAAACATTGTAAATTAAACGTTTGAACTTCAGAGTTATTTTTTAGATTTGTGGCTGAGCGTCATAAGACATTTATACGAAGTTCCTGATCATTGTGCCTCCTAAAAAAAACCCCACTCAACAAAACAAAAAAAAAAACATGTTTAATTACTATTAAAAATATTGGAAATAGCAATTGGCAGAATTTGGAATTATTTTATTTGTTTTCCCATTTATGTGGAAAAGCAGGGGGTTTGTGATCAATACTGTTGATCTAAAAGTAGGAAGAGCATACATAGTGGTGCTCACAGGTGGACATAAAGCTTCCCCGTGCTGTACACTGAAAATTTGTTTCCATGTTCCAGCCATTTTAATAACATGCACAAGGAATTAATCTATTTTCTCTGACTGGCTTTAGTTAAACTATAGACTCATTCACATTAACAAGACGGGAATATTAAAAAGAAGATTAGGGAGTTGTAGCACTGAGCGGCGAAGCACTTCTTGTTCTACAGTTATGACTACATAGTCTTCACATTTAAGTTTATGATTATTTTTAGGGTTGGTGGCTTCATTGTGCTGCATAACAGTTAGTTTGGTGTGTTTGAAAAGTCCACGTTACTGTTGGTATGAACTTGTATGTTGAAATTATCTTGATTACAATTTAGCCTTTCAAAAGTACAAATGCTTTTTTGCTATTTTTTTTTTCCCAATGCTTTTTATTCCCCAATGTTTTTCTTATACATGGGAAGAAGTCACTGGCAAATTTATCTTCCAGTTACATGAGCAATATTTTCCAAATAATTCCTCAAAATATCTTCATTAGAATATACTGTATTTGTGTTATATAGTAACTATGAAAACAAACATCTGAAATTGTTTTTAAGCAAGCCAGTAATAGTCAGTATATAAATACTGAATAAATACAAATAAAATACAATATAGTATTTTGTTGGGTGCCAGGGATGTATTATTTTAGTGTCTGCTAATGTAAAAATTGTTTGCTTTGCAATTAATTTTTAAGGCCTGTGTTCCTAGATTCCTTGTAAAAGATAGATACTCGTGCAGTAGTTTGCAGTCACAATGGAATTGGTGAAATCCTTGGCGATTTGGATATTCAAAGAAGAATCTCAAAGATAATTTTCAACCTCTATATTGCGATATATTTGTAAAGCTTACAGTTTTATAGCTTTGAAGAAATGTGTTTCCACGGTACAGATTAAAACCTCTTTGTTAGTGTGAAGTTGTCTGGAAATGCTGTATTTATATGATGCAGATAAATTTATATATAAAAATCCAACAAGGCAAGAAAGTCTTGCATACTTACATAAAAGGCTTGTAGCTCCGAGGTCCAAAGTACCCTCTGTTTCCCTGATTTTGTTGACTGCTGTCAACCCACACTTTGTTGTAGTTTATTATTATGGCATTTGCAAATGATGTGATATGTTTGGGTCACTTTACACCAAAAATTGGTAGGACTTGCTAGCTTTCAAGCATATGTGCATAGAATAATACTGAGTAGAGCTGCACTGGGAACACCAATGAAGATGGTGAAGAGGAGAAGTCAGACCTCCTGTGTCTGCTTAGCTAGAGTAATCGTTGTACATAAATCAAAGTAACTGAACCCAGGTGTTTAGTTCATACTTATGTCGTACTTTTATGGCAAGGAAAAATACAGTAATTTTATTATAATAGGGATAGCTTTTTTTCCCTTCTGTATCGACAGGGACACATTTATGAATCGAATTAAAAACCGGAATGATTGAGTAGTGTGAAATACCTGTCCCCTTACATTTCTAGTACTTCTGGGTTAAGATAAATGATGGTCTAGATTTCTAACAGTCAATTAGAAGCAGTGGTAGAAGTTGCCTATTTGCTTTTAAATTCATTTGTGTTTAACAATGTTATATTTAACAATGTGTGGAAGAACACAATAGTTACTTCCCTACTTAAAAACAATTTTGTAAAAGCCTGGAGTAGTATTTCCCTCACAAAATATTACTGAAAGTGTGAAACAAAACCTGTTTTGATTGAAAATATTGCATTCTAAATGAAACAAAGCAAAGAGCTTGTTTTAAGTGTTTTTCACATAATGGTAACAAATATAGTTTGCCAAGTGGTGAAGAATGGATAATATGTTAACTTAAAGGAAGACAAAAATTAAGACTGATTAAAGTGGTTGTGGCTGTCACTAAATAGTGCTTCAGAGAGAATTACTGTTATAACAGCCTGGAAGAAATTTTGCTTCTTGAATAAAAAGCTAGTCTTCAAGTCATTTAGTAGATTTCAGAGAGATGGCATTAGGCAAACATGTACTTTTATTGCAGAAGGAAGGTAATCAGTACTTGGCAAAAGCATACAGAAATCTGTATGTTTCAGAAACTGTAATGTTTGTCTTAGGATTTCAGTTTCCTGATTAGAATCCATCAAGGATATTGCTGCTTTCACTGGAAATGTCCTGACTTTGTGTGAAGGTGAAATTCATGGAGTCATGCAGGTTGGAAAGGACCACAGAGATTTTTCTAGTCCTGCCTCCTGTTCAAAGCAAGTCCAGTGACAGCAGGATCTCAGGGCCTTGTCCCAATTAAGTTTTGCGTGTTTTGAAGGATGGAGATCCCAGAACCTCCCTAGGACTCTGTTGTAGTTTTACCACCTGTTTAAAAGGAAGAACAAGGCAACTTCTATCAAGTTGTAATTTCTCATGTTGTCTCTTGTGTTTGTTGCCTCTAATCCTAGCCTAGAGCATCTCCAGAATGAGCCAGGCCTTGTAGCCTTCGTACCCTTCCTTTAGGTAGTGGTAGCCAGCAGTAGGATGCTCCCCTCGCCTTCCTTCTCCAGGCTGAAAAAGCTCCAAGCCCTTGTCTCTCAGCCTGTCCTCATATGCCTTCTGCTCCAGCCCCCTGACCAGCTTGGTGGCCTGTGCTGTGTCAGTGTCTCTCTTCTGCTGAGAGTGTCCACAAAGCTGGACACTACTTCAGCTGTGGGCTCTCAAGTGCTAAGTGTAGGAGAAGCATTGCTTCCCGGCACCTGCAGGCTCTGCTCCTGCTAATAAAGATTCCTCTTATCCTTCATACAAACCAAAAGTGAACGCTTGGTGCTCTCATAATACATGTGGTTTTGCAGTAGTACAGTTAAGTGGAATCCCTCTTCGTTTTCTGGTAGGAATACAATGGCCAGAATTCAGATTTTGAACAACTAAGGGTATGACAGGAAGATGGGTATAATTTTTCATGCTGTGACCAGACTTAGGGAAGATTATTTATTTATATTTTTAGTTCTCTTTAAAATTAACTAGAGAATTATGTAAATGAAATCTCCAAAGTTAGAAGGAAAAATGAAATCTTCAGTGAACGGTTCATTTTTAACTTTCAGATAAACAGTAGAAGTCAACAAGATTGCAATAAGTTGATTCAGATTTTTTTGTTTGTTTTGATTTGTTTTGTTTTCCAAGGCTTTAACAATCAAGGGTGAATTTTAGTTTTCTTTCTCTTTTATTTTGCTAACTTCAGTTGATCAAACTGTGTGTATAATAAAATTATGATCCTAAGAAATTCTTTTTCCCTTGGTCTCCATGAAACTTGAGTGCATTAGTTTCTCTCCATTTCTGAATACTTCAGCTGAGCATTATTTTAAGACCTCAATACTCGTCCAAGTATAACAAGATCTCTATATAAGGCACAATACTAGACCAGAGCAACCATCTTGTGTTCTTTTGTGTGTGTGTTTTTTATATATATACATATAGTATTTCACTTTTTCAACAGAAGAAAATGCCTGCTTTTTGTAATACAAGCTTTGTCATGTCACTCATAGGAGAAGTGGGAGGTCTCAAAAATCAGAAAATACAGAAAAGAGGGGGCTGAGGGTTGGTTTTGTTCATATTACAAAAGGGTTTTGATCACATACCATAGTATTTTTCAGTGGACAAGTCAGAATGATGGCAGTGGCTGAAATATTTCAAATTTTTCTGTTTTTAAGTATAAAGCTGTGTAAAGAAATTTAATTCAAAGATTTTTATTGGCCTCACAGCATGCAAATTAGTGATCATCTGCACTGAAATTCAGCATAGAAAGTATCAGGCTCAGAGAAGAGTATATGGAAAGCAAAATGTTGTAATAGAAACCAAAATTTAACCTTACATAGAAGCACTTGACATCAGCAAAATCTGTGCTCTATTAAAAAATCCATTGTTTTCATTCAGACTCTCTTCAATCCTCTTTTTTTTTTTTTACTTCACTCTTTCTTTCTATGGTATAGTTTTATTGTTGGTAAAGCATACAGACAGAAACAGCACCCATTTTTCCCACCCATTGTCTGTGCGTTTGTGCACTGGATCTTTCTTCTGCCATTTCTACCAAGAGCAGCAGTGAAAGCCTAGCTCACATCATGCGGTGGTACATGCTTTTTCAAGCTTAGCTACCGCTTGCCTATTCAAATAGCCAGAAGCCTGGCAGAGCAGAGCTGGCTTTATTTGTTGAGTCTTGTCTAGCGAAGTGAAAATGGCTGATTTATTTTTTTATTTTTTTTTCTGGCTGCATTTTTGCACATGTGGGGGCAGGGAATGAAATTATGTCTTTTGTCCTCTACTTTTGCAGCTCATTGAGAAGCAGGCATGCATATAAAATTACTGTATCTCAGGGCTTACCTTTAGGGACAGGAGGGAGAAAAAACAGATTTGTAAGCTTGTCTGAAAACACTGAGGATGCTGAGAGCAGACACAAAATTAGGAGTTAACGGAATAATAAAACACAACGAATAGAGGACTAACAAACCTCTTTCAAATTAATACAATGACGGTTTAATTTTGTCCCTTGCAAGAAATACCACATTACTGGATGTATCAATGAGGCAAAAAACTGTTGTGCTGGTGTGTCCAAGACACAGGAGCATCAAAACACAAAAGTATAGGTTTGAAAAGGCATCACAAAAAGTACGTAACAAATATTCAGTGTTTTTTTTCTAGATATCAAATTACGCCTGCAATTAAAGAGAAGTTATCTTGAGGGGTGAACTTCAGTGATGGATTGTGAAACACAGTCCTGTTTCTCTCTAGGCTTAGTTTACACCCAAGTGGATCAATGAATACTAACCTGCATTTCAGCTTTCAGTGAGTTCTTGTGGGTTTTTTACCTACATATTTTACCTAACTGTTCTGCAGGCAGGTGGTAAAGCTACAGTCTTCTTCAGTTCTCCAGCTCATGTTACTGTCTGTGAACTTCGCTCTGTGTAGCATTAATGATTCATATGATTTGTAGTGGTTTTAACTACCAGTGAGTATAAGTATTACTGTGGCTTTTTTGTAATTTGAAGTGTAGGGCTTGGGCTGGCTGACCAGTAACCTGAATATAGCTTCAGGATAACTCTTGTATTCTGGTCTTTTGCATTGTCATGGTTAATGGTATTTTGGTTAGAGAATGGGGTGAGGTAGGAAAGGAGGCACCAGATGTCCTAAACAGACGGGATTTATTAATGGAGTTTCTGGAATATATCATATTATTGATCTATATCAGTATTTTCTTGATTCCTAAACTAATGGTTTGTTTGAAGTTGCAAATGTTAAATATTATACATGAATATGATTTAGCCAGATAGTTTACTGAATGAACTTGAAAACAAATGTCAAGAGTTCACTGAGATTAAAAGAAGTCTAGTTTGGGAATCTATGGATGCTAAAATACATTGCTCATTATGATTACTCGTCTATGCTACATGTGCAAACTTGGAACTGTGAAATGAAGAATTCACAGAAATTATAAAATCTCTTCTTTCACCTTCAGTCTAGTAAACTGTATTAAGCTCTTAGGAAAAAATCTGTACCAGTTTTAATTTAAATTAGAAGAGATTTGAGTGGTCTACAGAAACCTGGATGCCACTATACAAATTTCCAGTTTGTATTTGAACAAAGCTGCTGGTGGTAGTTTATATACGTATAAAGCGTATAGCTGCTTTTCCTACAAAACTTACACAAGCAACAGAATTTGAATGTTACTTTGAAACTTTCAGCAAAGTGAGGAATCTGAACTGTGACTTCTGAGTTAAGTTTGAAGTCATCTAACTTTACGGTAGTGCCTTTCATCCAGTTTTCCCCTCCAAACTCTGTACTTAGCTGACCTAATTTGAAAAGGATTAAAAACATTCATCTACTGCATAAACTGTTGTGAAGGGAAGAGTAGGGCTGGGGAGAAGCTATGAAGGCTGAAAATTGTGAGAGATAATGAAAGCACAAAAGCTCATTCTTGTAATAGGATAATTTTCACTCGACTGGAAGGCATGGGTGCCAAAGCTGCCTGCTGGACATGGAGCCAATAAGCACAAAAAATTGTATTTTGGTTAACAGTGTATACTTCTAACAACTTAATGAATGTTGAGTAGTATTTTCTCCTCGGTCTGCGAGTAAAGACTAGCTGCCCTTAGTAAGGATGGCAAAATCTGCATTTCAATGTACTTGGTTTGAGGATGAGAGGTGGCAAGATGTGGCCACCTCCAGTCCTTAAAAATGTGCATACTGTATAAGACATATTATGGGTTATTGCCCAGATGGGTAGTATACAGTTTCTCCATATTTTCACAATTTATCAATACATATATTGAAATTTTTTTAAATGTAATTTTCTTTACGTCTTTATTTCTCGAGATGGAGAAACAGGATAAACTCAAACCATTGAAATGGTGAAAAGAAAGATCACAGTTCTTTAAAAATCATGCAGTTTGTGTTTCCTGAATAAGTAGTATAATGTTAATAGTGCTCATAACTATAAACTTGTTGGTTCTTAAGTGTGTGAGTTCTATGAAAAAGACAAAATAGCCCAACTTAGTCTCACAGAGCAAAAAGTCATTCAGGAAAAGATAAGGGTTTCATTCCTTCTGTAGCCTGTTCTGTAATGGTAGTGTTGTGGTTCCTTGTTATTTTTGTAAGTCTTTGGATGTTATTTTATTCTAACAACTTTGTGTACTAAAACACATTAATATTTCTGGCTACCATGTTCATTAAAACAAATTTCATACTTCAGCATATTCAAATGGTTTCCAAAAGTAAATCTTATACTGTTCATAAATACCTAATAATTGGTAATAATACTCTGAACTTCAAAAACCATAATCTGGTACTTCAAAGTATACTGTAATAAGTAATGTTTTTGATGAATAGACACATTAAATAGTTACTAGAGATCTTTCACATGCAGTCTATCTTCTATTTCCTTCTTGGTATTCAGAGTCTCTTCTTTAAATTTTATTAGAAGGGGTCTTATTTACACAGAGAAAGATTTGATCTACTGAGTCGCATGCTTTGATTTACAGCTTGGGTTGTATCAATCAACTGAGAAAACTGTTCAGTTTCTAAAGTAAGAAAATCTGCATGAAGTCTTGTTGAAATACTTGTGGAGAAAAGTGGGAAAAATAAGTATTTTACACTCAGCTTTAAACTGCATTTGCAGGAAAGCCGATTTCATAGTGAACAGAAAAAACACGGAGTATTTTTTTACTGTTTCAATATTTCAAAAATTTTATGCAGCTTTATACTGTTTGAGTGTACCTCACTTCAAAACAAAGTCTGTTTCTTGAATGGTTTCAGAAATACCAAGAATATTCATTAATAATAAGAAAAATTATTTTTAAAATATTCTCTTCACTGTTGCATTCTATATGCCTATTTGTGAACTTGATTAAAATACTCATAATTATTTGTTTTCTTTTTCTTACTTTCAGAACCAACATACATCACAATAGGTCCACCCACCTGTGATATTTTGGTGAACTGTACTTTGACAGAAAAAGACTGTATCTATAGCTTCAAACTGGACCAAAATGGTTGCCGCATTTGTCAGTGCAAAACTAGTGAGTATGCAAAAATGCAGTGGTTTCTACCTTTTATATCAAGCTGTATGTGCTGCTTTTTCCATTCATGATGTTGATTATACATTGTGTTAGTATGCATGTGCTTTCTAGTTGTTCATTTTTAAAGGGCAGGTTCCTGATTTCTCACATGGCTTGTTTGCTTGCTTAAAATGTGTTTGAAGGCAAATAAAAAATGTCTGATTTGAGGTAAAAATCGACAACTAGGTAAAAGAGGTAATAATTTGGAACTTAATATTTATTCAGACTTTGAGAAATCTGATGAGACTTCCACATTTCATTTTCCTCTGTGTATGTAAAGAGTTTGAGAGCATCTAAACTTCAAAAACTCCTATTGCTAGACAGCCTATTTCAACTTAGCTTTTTTTCCTCAAAACTTAAGGTTTGAGGATAAATGTTTGAAAATTACACGCCGGGGGAGTGTGTGTGGGGGTGTTTGTGTATATGCAAACGTATCCATATATAATTTTATTTCTATAACATACTCTTACATTTATATTATATATGCATAAAAAATACTTTAGTTAGCATTTATGCAGGCTTTAACATCTGTTTCTTCCCCAAGGAAAATCACTGTGCCTTGTGAGAACTTTGTGTGTACCAGTGAAGTATGTATTTTCTGTATGTGTTCCCTTAGGAATTCAATGTTTAGAGATGAAATCTCAAGGAAGGTCAGGTTGGTTGTTGGAATTGCCCAACAGAAGACACCTGTGGAGTACTAGTCTCAGCTGCAGGACACATCACTTTCGCCACCAGCCCAGCCTAGGAGTGGGTTTAAACTCCCTTTGAGGCTTTTACAACTAAAGTATTACTCTGTTCCTTTTTTTTTTTTTTATTTCAGTCCACCCATTTTCAGCCACTTTCTAAACCAGTATGACTATTTTAAGGGTCCCCAGTAGAAATGGTAAAAATAAAACTCTTAACTGGTACAAACTAAAGAGTTTTAGAATTGGATTGATATTTTGCTGAAGAGCAAGAAAGGGATTTGTCATGGGTTTTTAAACTATTTTTTCTGAAAAAATTTGCATTTTTTGCTTCCATAAGGTAAAGGCCAGGACATCTTAATAACAAGTAGATATATGGCAAGCAATAATATCATTATGGTAATACAGAAATAATACCTTTGATTACAAGCTGTATTTGTGGCAAGGGCGACTTTCCATCGATTGCTTCCAACTTTCACATACATGCCTTACTTAGTTCTTCTTAATGACAAAATTAGAAATGTTAAGTTCTGCTTTTAACTTTGTAATTTGATTTCCCTTCTTTTTTTATTGTTGTTAAATTGAATGGGGTGTTTGACACAAACAAGAAGATGGACTCGGCAAATTTCATCATCTGTACCTATGCATGTGGTCCTTTCCTCCAGTTTGGTGCACAGGGGACCTATCACTCCAAAGGATCATTTCTTTTGTCCTAGACTGCCAGATTGCATGTGTACGCATACCACATCCCAGGAAATCTCTATTCTTGCTTGGAGTGTTTCTGATTAAATAGTGCTTAAGAACCTATCTATTCAAGGGAAATTTTCACTTGCCAGATATGCTTGAAATTATTTTCATTTTGCAGTAGCAAACTGTCTGGAGCAAACTTAATAGTATCATTTGTCTGTCATCTTTTTTTCTGTTAAATAACTTGAATTGTAGATTGCCTAAAAATCTCCTCAGTCATTCAGAGAGCAGAAACCTTTATTTTCTAAAGAACTGAAGAAAAATAACAGCGTCGAGGTCTTCATCACTTGGTGGTTATCAGTCAAAATGACAGAAATAGAATTTTTCTGTCAAGTAATGTCTCTCGCTTGCAAGGCTCTGGATAAATGAGTGTGTGAGAACTGAAAAGAAAGGATTTTTAGGTCAAATACACTGAAAACTTACTGTGCTTCTTCGCGTTCTCTGCATGTAGAGATCCTACATACTTTCATGTCCAAACTAGTTTAATTGCATCTTAAGAACATCAGAATGTCTATTATCTTTAGCTCATGTAGACTTGTGATCTTCTGGGAACATTATCTTTATACCGCACCCATTTGTTTCTTGCTGGTCTAAGCTGCTCGACTGAGTCAGATTTAAAGTGTCTGAGTAAAGGAGGCCCATGTGCACCCCATTACCATTTGAAGTCATCATATCCTAATTCTACTAATCTCTTTCCAATAAAGTTTCTTTTTTTGCTAATTTTTCTAATGTCTCTGCCAGAGATTCATTATGCTTCAATCTAGTTCAGCCAAAATAAAAGCAAAGTGACAAAGTGGAAGAACATAGGGTAAAGCTGTAAATTGTTCCTCATTATTACCTTCATTTACATTCCTGTACCCAGAAATCAGTACAACAGGTTCATTGGAAATAATTATCTAAGTACGATATCACAAAACTTGTTTGGTGCTTTATTGTAATTTAGTTTCAAGTTTATCCACCTTGAGAAGGAAGAAAGAAGCAAATCATAACATTTTTAGAATACGATTTTAATAGAAGTAGTTTACTTTGATCTTCGTTCTTTCTGTTTTTGCAATGACTGCAAAAACATTCTTTAACAACATGAAGTAAAAATATGCATGCTGTAAAGTAAAATAAAATAAATTTTAATAAAAATCAGAGGCAGGCCACTGTTGTAAGAGAAGAGACAAAAAAACTACCACTGAGCAAAGGGTGAGCATAGATAGATATGGGGAGAAAGTTTCAGTAAGTAGAGGTGGAACCACAAATGATGACGGAGAAAGAATGCTCATACTGACCGGAAGCGTAGAGAAGCTAAAATAGCACTACAAGAGGATAAAAGGAAAAAAGTATAACCCAGGATATGGGAAGAACCACTGCAAAATACCAAGAATAAAACTGAAACAGTAGGAAAAATATTAAGTGCGTTACCAAAAAAAAAAAAAAAGATGATATAAGATGGTACAAGATCAAGAAACAAATAGAAAAAGTAAATAAGCAAAAAATTATTACTTGTGGGGTGCAGCAATTCCTATTGTGTTAGGAGTGTCTAGGCCTTTGCTCTTGTAGGGAATGAAAGAAGACCAGTGATCATCTCTTTGTGAGGGAGGACTCCCGTTCCTCCAAAGATGACTAATGGGCACATTGAATAATGCCTGCTGTGATTGCAGTAACATAGGATTTAAAATCCGATAGTTGCTGCTGGACACTAAATCACTCTTCAGTGAGTCTGCAGTGAGGGCCAGTATTTGATTCTATTTATCTGGCCTTGTCTATTCACTGTATTATATTCATGAAAAAGAAAAAGCCTTTAAAATCTCTCCTGCAACTTCGTCTATAGCTTTTTACCCCATATGACCTGAACATGAAGTACTGTTCAGGTTATAACTGTGAGCATGTATGGCTTTAGTATCTTTTAACCTTTCAAATCTTGAATGAAATTACAGCATTGCTGTCAAATTTAAAAATTGTTTGCTTCATTTGTAAGGCTCACCTTTGCAGTTACAAGATGCAACTGTCATGCAATGTCTTTAATTCCAGGCTGCTTATGGAAAGATGGAATTGTAGTAGGCTTAGACGAGCCGTTTTTTCTGCGTATCGTAGTCCATCATCATCCACTTCATGTCGTGGTCTCTTTTGTCTGTCAAAGCAAACCATGAAGTCACTATTCAAAAATTAGAAACCTTTGCATATTATGTGTTTGCATGGTTCTCTAGACATAAAACCATCCCTTTCTCCCAAACACACATTTCTGTATAGATACAGAAATATTTTTGGAAGAGTGTTGATACCTTTTCCTTAAATGAGAAGAAAATTTATTCTACCATGGAGTTAAAAAAGAGGTACTAACGTTTACTCTATAATAGAAGACATATGCAGCACAGACTTCAATATTCTGGCGAGTCACACCATCTCCCTTTGTAGCTCACGAAGCAGAGTGGAATTCCAGTGAGGAATTTGGGTTTGTCAGTGTGGGACTTGGTTTAGTTGTATAGATGTTCAAAGGCAGGATTGGAAGGTCTAGGAAAAGTTAGGTAGGTGCATCTATGGGCTGTCTATAAATAGCAGTGGTTAACACTCTGAAAAAGTGTATGGAGATGCGAACAGTATAAGGATGGGAAAAAGTCTAAGAAAAACTTTGCAGGGACTCCAGCGGGAGAATACATCTCAATTACTTTTTTCTGTGTCTTAATCATTAAGTAGTTAGGGTTTTGGATGGGTTTTCCTGGCCCTGCACTCTTCTTAACCAAAATTTGAACATTTCATTCCTTTGTTCCTGTAAATACTTTATACTCAGGGATGTGTTCTGAACACTTCAGAACTCCCTCAGTGTTAATTTTGTCATATTTTATGTTTATTTTGATAGCAAACTAAGATGGGACAAATAATCACACGCACTAATCATGCAAAATATACTTTTCAGACAATGCAAAATTCCTGGAAATAGTAAAATAAAATATAAATTAGGTAACATTTTTCTATTTTAGTAATAATTATCTCCCATTGTTATCTTGATTTAGCAACAAATTCAATGAGGAAAAAAAATTTAAAAACAAAGACAGTCCAGGTAGTTCCCCTTAGTACAAGGAGAGCACATCATGGATTTTTTTTAGTAGTTTTTTAGACCTAGCAGAAAAAAAGGATGTTTTATTATCCTTCTGCAGTGATGTGAAAGGGAATAACTATTATACAGCAGGATTCAGTTAGTGAAATACAGCCATGGAAAATTGGGTGTGAAGTATGTTTCTTAAAAATTTAAGACTTAGATGAGAAAAAAGTACATATTCTAAGTAGAATAGAAATATTAGCTCTAAGTACACTTATGGAAGATAGTAGAAGTGCTCCTTGAAGAGGGTAGAATTGTCATGAACTACTCATGCCAAATAAATATTATGTCTTCTCAGTAGAATAAAAGTCTTTGCAGGGATCTCTGAAGATTACAACCGTGTATTGTTTTTAGTAATGTTTACAATATATCTGATGCAGTGGAAGCAGATAAGATCTTCACTTGACCTGTGGAAATAAAACCAAAAGAACAGCGTGCTGGTACAAGGTTTGTGGAAGCTTGATCATTTTCCAGTAATTCCACCTTTGAGATACCACTGCTACAAATCCATTTTCATGAAGTCATGTGCTGTATGTGAATCCTAGAGTTGTTTAGACCAAGTATCCAAGCGGGTAATTTGCCTCAATGGACTCATGAGATTATTTTTTTAAACAGGGTTTTCTAGCATCACAGTGCCCAGTCCCTTCATTTTTATCCAGCTATTGTGAATCATGAGTTAATTCTAACGAAAGGAGGGAGGGTTAGTGTGGATCTGTGGAGGCAATATATTCAGAGAATTCCAGTTACTGATAAGTAACCTAGTTTTCTCCTTCATAAATTTGCCTCCCCAGATCCCCACCCCTGAAGATTAACCAGCAGTAGCAATCCACACCAAGAGGACGGCTGAGGAGTGCTTAATTATAAAGGTACTGTGAAACAGTTCTCCTGATATGATCTAGCCTCAGCATCAAGAAAATAATGATGGTAAAGGTATGTAGCTAGCTTTATGTAGCCACGCTACAAATTTTCAAAAAAATGGACACCAGCTGAAGGCAAGTTGAAATACTGACATCATTCTTGTCAAGTATCTATTAATATTCTCTGGCAGTTATTTTTTATCTGTGAATTAGAGGATTGAAAACTAAATGTATTTCAACAGGCTGTGCATCTCTAGAATGCATTTTCAGAAGTTTTTAGACTAAGATGACTTTTGGTCTTTACAGTACAATTATCATTGTGTCCACATGGAAAATAATAAATTGGAGAAAAATAAATATCCCAGTTTAAGAGCGTAGAGTATTTTACATACCACGTATATGCTAGAAGAAGGAAATTGAGAAGTGTTTTTTTTTAATAAGTTAGCTGGAATTACAATCAAGCTATTAGATGTTCAAACAGAAGACCTTTTTTTAGACCTAAACATACAATTCATGGAATTGAATTTTGTTTCATTTTCAGTTTGATTTTTGAGCAATATTTTATAACACTCCAAATATTCATAGGCTCATGTAAGGTGGGGATGTGAACACTCTGAAATCAGGAATAAATCATGCATTAGATGGTTTGAATTTAGGCCAAAGAATTGTGATTCCTTTTGAGATACGTTGCCTCTGAGATACCGTACCTGGGAAGGAGAGATTGTGTTTATCTGAAATAACCAACTACTGAGTGAATCCTCACAAATGCAAAGATTGCTAATATTGCATATACTGGGACAGAATTTTGTTGTTTCCTTGTTTGCAGGGTGAGCCCTGGACTATAGTAGGTCACATCGACATATCAAGTGCTGTCACATGCTGATTTTCGTACGTCTCTTTCCTTACTTTAGCAGCCTATGACTTGGTCTTACAGTGATCTGGCAGCCTTTTAAAACAAGAGTTGATGATGAGAATTAGATACTTAGTGAAGAAGAGTTTTAAAACACCAGATGGTTTGTATGCAGTATGCTGTGTAAAGCTCCATCATATCTTGGTAATCATCTCTTCTTAAGGCAAGACTTTCTTCTTCAGAGAGCATTGTCCCATCCCGTGTATTCCATTCCCCTTAAGCATCATGCTCTTGTGAAACTCTGGTATTTGTTTTATTATGATGTGAGTGTATGAAACTGCTGAGTGAGTGGGTGACGACGGGGGGGGAAAGAAGGAGTTTATGGGCAACGGTGGCAAGGCATAAAAACCTTTCTGCTAATGTTTGAGTGGAACCTCATCCTCTCAGCGGTTGCCAGTGAGAGGACGAGGGGTAACGGGCATAAGTTGGAACATAGGAGGTTCCACTCAAACACGAGAAAAAACTTCTTCACAGTGAGGGTGACAGAGCCCTGGAACAGGCTGCCCAGGGAGGTTGTGGAGTCCCCTTCTTTGGAGATTTTCTAGACCCGCCTGGATGCCGTCCTGAGTAACATGCTCTAGCTCTGGGCAATCCTGCTGCAGCAGGAAAGTTGGACTAGATGATCTCTATGGTCCCTTCCAACTCTAAAAAATTCAGTGAAATTCAGTGAAATGTTTGCTCATTAATAATTCACATTAATCATTCATAATAAATGGTTTGTAGAAGACCAATTTGTCTTTCCAACTGGTCTTTCCCTTTCTACCTGTTGGGTTTTTTTAACAGTGTCTTATTAAATTGATCCAAATGAATCCACTACTTTAAAATTCCCATATCCAGGTCAGCATATACTGTGTTAAATTGTTGCAACCTACAGAAGTATTTGCTAGAACTACAGTTTTTAAAGGGGTCAAAGTCCTTAGGCAGTAGCTTTTGCCAGTATAGTGAGGTCTAGTGAAGACTGCAACTGGAAATGTGGGTGTGTTGGTAACTGATCTTCATGCTGCTTTTGCAGTCATGGTTGCACATGGAAAAGAAAACTGCATGGTCTTGTGGTGCGGGCTAGATTCACTGCTATAAGTATTTGGTGCATGTTTGTCCTCAAGTGGGTATTTGTTCCCAGCAGGAAGCTATTTTAATAATGTTGTTGGTTGAGGACAAACAGCCTTTCCGTGATTATTGTCCTAGCCTTCTACTGTACTCAATTCAGTTGAAATTCTTCCAGAATTCTATGTGGTATTTCAGCTAACGTCCGTCCTCACACTAAAAAGCTAAATATTTGTGGTAAAAATAGAGTTATATTAGCCTGAGACATTCATCTTTTTCTAAAGTCATATCACGTCAGTATCATTCTGAGATCAACCAATATCCTGCTCCTGAACTTTCACCTTGTAGCACAAATTATTCTTTATTCCCTATGGACTGCACGACTTTATACATTTTCAGTATTACATTTCACCTCACTATTATTATTTTATCCCCCTAAGCCATCCTATAACCTTGTGTAGAAGGATTGTTTTCTGTATTGACATTACCTCATTGATGTTTCATGTTCCATAAGAAAAATTAATGGACATATTTCTACTACTCTCATAGAAGAACTCTACTTTTCGGCCAGATATTTCCCTGAGCAGCACAATGAGAGATATCTTCCCTTTAATTGGTTTCCTGTTCATCATTTTGTTTCTGGTTTAGTCTTCTACCTCCTACCTAACCATCAGTTTAGTTCCCTAGATGATGTCATTATAACTAATCAGTCAGAGAAATAAAGATAGCTTATACTATGTGATCAGAAGCTCACTCCCGTTCTGTTAGAGTTGCAGCAATGTGCAGGTGCGTAATGCAGTTCCCTCGAACTCTGGAAGGCAGTTAGCTTTTGAAATGTTTCCCGTCTTCTCTCAGACTGTCCAATTACCTCAATACACTTTTAAAGGAGTTATTAGCCCAGTTAGGGCTGGATCTCTCCTCTGCAAATAGGTTCCACGTTTGGGGTTCAGGTTCCTGATGAAATTTATCTAAGCAGAGCTGGAAAAAGCCCCTAAACAAGTAACCTCCTGACATTTTGCCATAGTAAATTTCCTCAGTTCATTGCAGTTGACTTTCATGAACTAGTTCTCTTTATTCTTTAGTATTTGTCACTTGAAATGCAAAACCTTAGCAGAAAAGATGATTTTACTTATCCTTTCATAACAAATTTGTGATTATTTTATTAATGATGAATTTAAAGCTATAGCTAAGGCTACAGAAATATTGAATCTTTAGGCTTGCAATCTTTTTCTCTTTTTTTATTTTCTTTTTCTGAGAGCTGCAGCTGCATTGTTAAATTGATAGTTCACTCTGTTTTCTGGAAAAAATACCTGGTTTAAAATGCCGGAGTAGGGTTTTCGACAGCCCTGTGCAGCAGACATAAATTGTGTGTGTGTACCAGACGGTACTTCAGTTTGAGGCTGCCTGTGATTGTCATGTTTCAGTAGGAGAAATTTAGATAGTTAGATGTGAAGCCAGAAAGTGGACCAGAATTCACATTCTGATTTTCATGATACTAAATTTCTTCACAGAGAGTATTCTTCAAAAACGATTTAAAAGCTATCTCCACAGCTTATAATCTCACGCTATCAGAAATGAAAGTAGGATAATGTTTTAATAATTACTGTACCAGTAGCAGACAGTGGATATTGTAAAAAGAAATGACAACTACTTGTAGTGGGTATCTCCCTGTTAAGGAGCACTGGGGCACTCATCTGCCACCCTGACAGGGCATCACGAGTGGTGTTCTGTCTTCTGGGAGCTAAGGTCTGAGATGTTGCTGAGAGGGTGCCAAATTTGTCAAGAGCACAGGCTACTATCCATTGCTACTCTTTCAGGTGGGCACAAATGACACTGCAAGCTGCAACCTGGGCAGAATCAAGGATGACTACAAAGCCCTGGGGGTGCAAGCAAAAAGTACTGATACCCAAGTTATCTTTTCTTCCATTTTACTAGTTAAAGGAAAAGGTGCAGCCAAAAATAGACATATAATGCAAATTAACCTCTGGCTTTGTGGCTGGTGCTGTCGTGAGGGTTTTGGTTTTATTACAGTGGGATATTCTTTGATGACTGTAACCTGTTAGGGAGGGATGGAATCCACCTCTCTAGAAGAGGCAAGGGAATCTTTGGCAGCAGGCTTGGCCAACTTGGTGTGGCGGGCTTTCAACTGAAGGAGTCAGGGGCGGGGTCCAAAGTGACAATGCCCACACCACTGCAGCCAACTGGGGAATGAGCCAGGCCAAACGTGATCAGCAACAAATATCCCTTGGCTGTCTGTCAAGATGAGAACCAGAAGATGGACCACCTCAAGTGTATGTATACCAATGCATGCAGCCTGTGGAACAAACAGGAGAAAGTGGAGCTCCATGCCCAGAAAGTTATGATATCATAGGAATAACTGAAACATGATGGAACAACTCACATAACTGGAGGATTGTGATGGATGGCCACAGGCTGTTTCATGAAGACATGCAGGGAAGAGGAGGAGTCTGACTCTGTGTTAAGGAGAACCGTGAATATATAGAAGTCCACTAGGGCAATTGTGGAAGCCCTATCAAACACCTCTGGGTCAAGATCAGAGGGGATATCTCCAAGTGTGTTCTTACAGTAGCTATCTGCTACCTCCAAACCAAGATGATATAGCCAACAAAGCATTATGTGGGTTACTTAAGAAAGCTTCAGGTCAACAGAACCTGGTTCTTATGGGGGACTTGAACATTTGTTGGAAGAAGAGTACAGTAGCTCATATGTCATCCATCAAGTTCCTAGCATGCATAGAGGACTGCTTCCTTATACAAATACTAGATGTGCCAACCAGGAACAAAGCACTACTGGACTTGCTATTCCCAAACCAAGGAAACCTCTTTATCTTGGTCAGTGATAGCCTTGGCAGCAGTGATCACAATGTTGTGGAGTTTGGGATCCTGCTGAGCATGCTGAAGGTTAATACAAAGACAAAGGGTTTAGATTTTAGAAGAGCACACTTCAGGTCGCTCAGAACTCAGATGGGAAGGATTCCGTCGGAAGCTTCCATAGACAATAAAGGAGGAAGCAAGCGCTGGGAGTTTTTCAAGAATGCTCTCCTGGAAGCGCAAAACCAGTTCATCCCCTTTAAAGGTAAGGGAAGTAGGTGGAGCAAGAGACACCTTTGGCTTAACTGTGAACTTCTGAGTCTGCTCAAAACCAAAAGAGAAACATACCAGAGTTGGAAAAGAGGAAGAATACTTGTTGAGAACTACAAGGGCATTGCCAGAGTGTGCAGAGATACAGTTAGAAAAACAAAAAGCTCAAATTTAAATTGGCCAGAGATGTCAAAAACTGCAAGAAAGAGTTTTTCAGGTACATAAACAATGATCCAGGAAATTATAGGCTGATCACTGTTACTTCAATCCCTTCAAGTTACAGAACAAATCCTCCTGGGGGCTGTCACAAGTCAAATGAAGCATGTGGTTGAGAAAGGGCAAGCAAAGTTTGTCAGCCATGCTTGATAAACACTGTTTGCCTTCTACAATGAAGTAACCTGTTCAGGTTCATCAACATCAGGTTCTCTGATGTGGGGTGAGTAGTGGACATTGACTACCTGGATTTCTCCAAGGCTTTTGATGCTGTTTCCCACAGCCTTCTCTTAGAGAAACTGGTGCATCATGACCTAGACAAGTGGGGAACTGGCTGACAGGCTGCACCCAGCAGGTGGTGGTAAATAGTTCTTTTTCCAACTGGCAACCTGTCACAAGTGGAGTCCCCATGGATCGGTATTGGGTCCAATGCTGTTTAATATCTTCATAAATGATCTGGATGATGGGATCCTGTCTACCCTGATGAAGTTTGCTGATGACACCAAACTGAGTGGGGAAGTTGACACTTTAGGTGGGAGAGCCACAATGCAGGAAGACTAGGCTGGAAGAATAGGTTAACAAGAACCTTATGAAGTTCAACAAGGTTTTGCACCTGGGAAAACATAATCCAGGAGAACAGCATTGGCTGGTATCTACCTGACTGGGTAGAAGCTCTGTGGAAAGGGAGCTAGGGGCCTGATGGACAGCAAGCTCAATATAAGTGAACAGGGTGCTGCTGTGGCAAATAAAGCCAATAGGATGCTGGGTTGCATCAACAAAGGCATCACCAACAGAGATAAAGAAGTCATTAGCCCACTCAGTGCTTATCAGGCCACACCCAGAATAATGTATTCAGTTTTGCTTCTTGCTATGCAAAAAAGATGTGGACAGGCTGGAGAAGGGTCCACAGGAGGGCCACCAAGAAGATCAAAGGACTGGAAAGCCTGCCATATGAGGAAAGGCAGAGAGAATTTGGTTTCTTCAGCCTTGAGAAAAGAAGGCTTCAGGGAGACCTTATCACCACATTACAGTATTTAAAGGGTGGCTACAAAGATGGAGACTCTCTTTTTACAAGGAGTCACATGGAAAAGAGGAGGGGTAATGGGTACAAGTTACTCCTGGGGAGGTTCTGATTGGACACAAGAGGAAGATTTTTCACAATGAGAACTACCAGCCATTGGAATAATCTCCCCAGGGAAGGGAGATTATGGATGCCCCAACACTGGACACTTTTAAGATTCAGGTGGACACTGCCCTGGGCCACCTTGTCTAGACTATGCTTTTGCCAAGAAAAGTTGGAGCAGATGATCCTTGAGGTCCCTTCCAATCTGGTATTCTTTGATTCTCTGATTCTCAGACAGTATCATGTTTAGCAACTTATTAGAAGACTGTCAACAGAGTTCTGAGGAGATTATTTCATTTTCCTGGTGTAGCATTGACATAACACTAGTAAGTTCAGATGTGAACAGTGATCTGTATTAACGTCAGCACGTTTTCCCTGTGTGTTTGACACAGCCAGAATTTTGATGATATTTTGTATGTTCTTCAATGTCTTTCTGAGAGACAGTGGTGGCTAGTCAGTCATCCGCCCCAAGGCTCTGAAGAGCTTTTCTTTCTTGGCCACTTACAAAGTGAAAATTATTTTGAGGTTAAGTCACTATGTAAAGGATTAAGCAAGGAAAGTACTGTCTTGAGACTGGATCTTCTGGTTAGTATGTCAGCTGGCTTTTTTAGAATATTTAACATCATAAGCTACTTGGGATAAGGCACTGTCCTCCTGCTTGTACAGCTGTATCCTAGACACCTTAACCCTTTTAATAAAGTATGTTAAAGTCACACGTAACAAACTTGTTTTGCTCTGAAAAGCAGTTTTACTAACCAAATCAAAGCAGAAGAGAAGACTGAAAACAAAATCATATTTGGCTGTGGGGTTCTGAGGAATCATTATTTTGCTGTCTTCTATAACTTCATACTCAAACCTGGGTGTTGCACTTTGGTAGCTCTTCTTAACATGTAATTTGGGGACAAATAAGATAAAGAAATATGCCAAGTGAAAAAAATGTTCTCATTTTCATTTTTTTAGATCTCTTTTTATTTTCAGCTCTTCCTTTCACTTTTTTAAGATGCCTATTCATTTCTCCCATGCTTTTGCATTTGTACCTTCTTGTTCCTTGACCTGTCTTCCATGAGCCTTATGTTTATGAACAGCCATCTAAACACTTCATCTCCATGACAAAGTACTCTTCAGAAAATGAATGGTTCTAATCAATCCAGCCTGTGCAATTCTGTGATTATTCACTGATCAGTTCTGAGCATCAGCAGGAGATATCAGAGATCATAACTGAACTTAATACGTTTGGAGATATTCCAGTGTAGGTGTACTTTTCGGTACGTTCTTTATAAAGTTCAAGTCCAACTTTAAAAGTTATGACTAATGTATGAAGTCACACATAATGAAAAGTTTAGTTAATTTTATTATTGCTGTGTGCTGTCAGGGAATAATTGTGTGTAAAAGCTCATAAATTAAAGATAAATTATCATTATTTTAACTTGCTTCATGGAAAGACTTTTTCTTTGTGTTACGTGGACATCACTCTTTACCAGGGAAGAGTATCAGAGTTTCCTCTGCATTAAAATGTTTTAAAATCAGTATTAGTGACTACATATTAAAAAGCTCTGGTATTCTTGATGGTTCAGCCTGAAATCTATCCTACAGAAACATGTAAGGCTTCATGAAGGTCTCTTGAGTAAAGCAAGAATGTGAGATAAGGGTTAACATTGCTGTGCAAAGGTTAGATATGACTTGAGAGTAAATGCTTAAATCTTGCAGCATTGCAACTCTGCTGACAAAGACAAGCTCTAGAGCAGCCGTGAAAGAATTTGGCGTTTCTTTTTTGGTATTCTGTGACCAAAAAAAACTTGCAACCTTTTTTCTTCAGACACCAAATTTGCTTAAAAGTGGATAAGTGGGAGCTACAAACCTGGTGATCTTCATCCTACTTAAACTGAGAACTGGTTTTTTTGGTATAATAAGGCTCTTAAGTTGCATTGCGCTTGTATGCTCAAATTCCACCACAGAAGTAGACAGCGAATTTGCCAGTCATCTCCGAGGCTTCACTCTCACTCTGAGGTACTAAGAAACATACCTTCTTTATGAAATGAGCATTAACGTTGTGAAATAGGTAAGGAACAATTAGCTTAGCCACATCTGGTTAAGTCTATATTTTGCAGTCTTAAATGCCACGTTACAAAAGCAGAAGAAAACGCACTTAAGTAAAGCAAAGATCCTTTTCTGTGGTCTGCCTTCAGTATATTACCATGTGAGAGACGTGAAGATGATCTTTGCATCTGAAACCCACAGAAGTAGTCTAAGGAACAGAATAAGTCAAGGTACTGATCTTTTCTTTGGCAAAACCCTGTCCTTAAATGTCATAGGCCTAAAGGAAAGTGGTCTTCAGAGCTTGAGGGAGCGCTCTGCACCTGCCCTCTGTATAACCAGCACTTTGTAGTAGTGTGGATATTTCAACTGGAGATCAGCCATCCTTTAAATATCACTCTTAAAGTTGGTCCTTTGTTAGAATCTCAACTATATTTCCCTCTTTCTATTTTGATCTACTTTAGCTATTGTAATAATGTGTTTTGCATCCCTAGTGTAACAAAAATAATTATTTTCTGTCTCTTCTTACCTCTGCAACCAATAAATGAACTATGCATCCCAGAGAATGTTAAGAGTGCTTTTTCTGGCACTTCTTTCAAGAAAAATAAAAGAAACTGATCATTCTCAAAATAGTAAATTCCAATGAGAGAGAACAAAATGACCATTATTTTCTGTACTGGAGAAACTGAGAAATGCTGGAGAAATCCAGCATCTCCCTTACACCACAAGAGGCTGATAAAACATGGTAGTGGACTTCAAGAGACAGGTCTTTTAGTCTAGCATCTCTAAGCTTATATCACATCTTAAGGTATTACAGTTGTATTTTTAAAAAGCAGGTCTTAATCATCAAATATTTGACAGCAAACAGCATAAGGAATAAAAGTTGTTAATATATCCTAACCTTTCAGTCTTTTTAAAATAACTAGAGAAATGAAGATGCTCTATATTGAACAGAAACCTATTAAACCCATACAATATATGTTATTTAAAATATTTTATTAAAAGGCCAACAGAATCACAGACATTGAACTCCTTTGGCTGCTATTCACAGTATCATGTTAGTTTAGGATACTAGGTAGTACTCCCCAAGTTCTTGACTGGAACAGAAGACATCCTGTAGTGTCTGCTCATACAGTTTGGGTCATTACTGGAGAATTCTGTCAAATATTTTAAAATGAGGACAGTCCAAAGGTAAGGATTATTGGTATTTTTAAAGTGACAACGTAAAAGGCAAAAGAAGATTCAGTCTGCTAAAGATGGATTTGTTTGGTATAAACAGTTTTTACGTTGTGATAACCTACATGTGTTCTTCACAGGGGAGGAGCTGTGCACCGGCCTCATTTCAGGCTGTTCCTTGGACTGTTCCTTCGGCTTCCAGACTGACATTCACAACTGTGAGATCTGTCAGTGCCGACCGCGGCCTAAGAAGTGCAAACCCATTGTATGTGACAAGTACTGTCCCTTTGGATACTTGTACGTATTATTCTGAAAGCATATTTAATACAATACCTGTACATATTGAAAATATGCAAAATCTAGGTGTGTGTATTCGTGCTTACTTTCTGGCAAAGCAGAGGAAAATATAGGAAAATAGAATTGTCCTTACTTGATGTGAGATTAAATTATTCTTCAAAATAGATTTTGATCAGATTAAGAAACAGCAATTAAAAAAACAGCAGCAGATTATAAAAGCAGAGCAATGCTTAAATTTTTTCAAAGAATATTTGATGAGCAAGATGAAAAAGCTACTTAGAAGTAACGTCTCTTGCATGTAGCTTTTTGAAATTCTGTTTGCATGTTCCGCTGTGATACTTTTTCATTTTATAGCCCATTTATTTTGTTCAAATGATTTTCTAATATTTCAAGGTTTTTTCAGTGTTGATATGACAGCAGACTAGTTTTAGTGAGACATTCCTGGTAGTTACTTCACAGGATTTGTGAAGAACTGTACCATCTCTTAGCTAAGTTTTTGTAAATGTGTTCAAAACCTATCTTGTTGCTGGAGTTCTTTCTCCATAAAAGGAAATATTTGCGGATTTTATTCATTTGTGGAACAGGTGCCAAAAACTAGGCAGATATTTTGTCACATAGAAATTTCACAGTTACCAGTCTGGTGGCTTCTATATATATATTACAAGTATATTTTCATAGAATGATTTTCAGTGGAAGGGACCTTAAAGATCATCTAGTTCCAGCCCCCCTGCCATGGGCAGGGACACCTCCAACTAGACCAAATTGCTCAAAGCCCCATCCAGCCTGGCCTTGAACACTTCCAGGGATGGGGCATCCACAGTTTCTTGGGGCAGCCTGTTCCAGTCCCTCACCACCCTCACAGTAAAGAATTTCTTCCTAGTAATTAATCTAAATCTACCCTCTTTCAGTTAAAAACCGTTACCCCTTGTCCTGTCACTACACTCCCTGATACAGAGTCCCTCCCCATCTCTCCTGTAGGCCCCTTTAGGTACTGGAAGGCTGCTATAACGTCTCCCTGGACCCCTTCCTTCTCCAGGCTGAACAACCGCAACTCTCTCAGCCTGTTTTCATAGGAGAGGTGCTCCAGCCCTCTGATCATTTTCGTGGCTGATGGGGCCATGTTACTGCCTTCTTTTCATAACATTTTAATTTCTGCCTTATGGCAGCTGATCTTCAGATAACATTCATATGCAATTTTTTCTCATGCTCAAGGACTGTGTGCATGCATGTGTTTGCATAACACAGTTGGTATGAACTACAAAATCTTTTACTGTTTACTCATTGTGATTGAATATCTTTCAGCTTGGAATGGGAAAATGTTGTTTTTAATTTTAATATTATGAGTGCATAAATAAGTTACTATTTTCAAGGACATTTGCTTCAGCCTATTCAAAAGTCATAATATGAGAAAACCATTAAATAAGGTCTGTTTAATATCTTTTGCCAGTGCCTTTTTGGACCTATACAGATATAGCCGAATATATTAATGAACCAAGATCTAGATGTTTATTTCCATTCCAGCTAACTCTATTCTTTGACTTTTCTATGGTATCTAAAGCAGTCAAGTTTGTTTCTCGTTTTGGTTTCTTTCAGTTTACTACTACAGGTTTTCTTTACTGGCAGTCCTGCTGTAGATGTCTCATTAAAGTGTTAAAAATGTTTTTCTAGTGCTGATAAGAACTGTTCTGAACTATTCTTACCGAAGTCACTTACACATTAATGTGTTTTGTTTGTGCAAATGTGTTAAGTTTACTGTTACATTCTTCTAGTTTATTGTGCAATACCTTTTTCAACAACATGGATTTAGGAGGAATTACTCTCTTTCATATAATGAGCAAGTTTATCTGGTTGGGTTATATTAAACCTTAATTTTTGTTAAGAGGAAAGTGGACAATATTTTTACAGCTTTAAACAGAACGTTGTAGAGATCTTAATAACCTGTGGTGAACTGAATATTTTTTTTACCTTCAAAATTCTGAATGTTCAGGAAAAAGCAAATAGTCTTTTAAGATAAGACAGTAAATATCCTTTCCTGAGCCTGTGATCCCAGTTTGTGTACTGGCCGTAAGGTTCTTGATTTAAGTCTACCTCATTAGTGATGGATCAAGTATAACTGCTAAAAAGAATAGTATTTTCTTTGGTCCTGTTTTCTTCCTTAGCTTTCAGTAATGATGCTTATATGTATTTTTACTCCGCAACTTCTGATTTTTTATTTCTTTTCTTAAGCAGTGGTTTCTCTGTACTGTTGTCTTCTGTGCTTCCTTAGTATTGTTAGTTTTGCAGTGAAGTTGGCTGTTCCATGTGGACTGAATTGATTAATGAACTTTGATTAATTCAGAAATTTGTTACTTGGTTTGACAGATACGACTTTCATGGTCTCTCTCTTTCATGAACTGTGACTTAATTGGTTTTCTAAAGAAAGTTTTAAACAAAGATGAGGAAGATCCTTATGTATAATTGGAAAATGACCGTCAGATTGCAATGAATTTGACCTGTGATGTTAAGGGTTGTACTCTGGCGCACCAGTATAAATCATTAAGAATACCTTTTTGAAGAATTAAAAAAAAATAAATCTGAAATAATTCCACTGGCCTTCTCTTGTTGCACTTTGCGCTTTAGGTGAGATGTGCCCATGTTATTTTGAACGGCCTTAAAGGAGAAATCTCTATAAATGAGAAAGTTAAAAGCTGAAAAATGGAGGCTAATATACTTTGCACCTTAAACTGATTTTCTGTGTTTGAGTGCAATCCTTTTGACCTGTAGAGTCCCTTAGTTTGTGTCATCAATATCCTGCTGATACCTGTGCCTAAGCATTTAAGGTGATTATTGTTAATAAATTTGTGGTATGTGTCAGTAGTGATCAAGCTGATTGTAAGGGGAAATCTAAAGGTGTCTGTGCCATCTTCTTCAATGCGGACATACCTGAAGCTTGTATTAATGCTGTCTATCTACCCAGAAACAGTTCAGTCTTCTGAATGAAAATCGAAGAGGACTGAAGAGAAAAAAGATAGATGGGCCTAGCTTTATGTAATGAAATTGATCAAATCATTCATTTTGCTGGAATGCTTCCCTGTAATAGAGAATTGATGTCTCGGTTTCCGAGAAGCCCAGGAAAAGGCCTATGAGTATTGTCCATGAGCTGCAAGAGCACTGTAAACACAGAGATGCTTAGTCCAAGGTGCAAGTATTTTTCAATGTTGGTCATGTGTCAAGGGTAATCTGTTAAGGAATACAAATTTCAGGCATAAATCCAAGTGATTTTCTAAACTCATGGAAGAAGCAGCCATTGTCTAAGAAATTGTATGATATTGTCACATGAGAGTAGAAGAAATTTAGGAAAAATAGTAAGGCTTATGATGTTGAATAAGACAGGTTTTATTTGCTAGATTTACTAGGCTTACTTTGTACACCCGAGGGAGACTAAAATTACCAAGTAATATTCTTCAAATGGAAACTCAGATCTTGAGAAATGGAGATTAGTGAAAAGGAAGAAAAATGGTAAACAAGTGAAAGTTTAAAAGCATAAATATTGAATCTTGCAATTGCAATTATTCATGTGAAGTCCTAGACATGATACAATGACAACCCGATCAGACATTGACTCATGGAGTATCAGATGTGGACAATTTAATACCTTGCCTGGGCACTCCCCAGTCCAGGGCCTGCCCCATCACACCGTATCCCCTTCAGAGGAGCTTTGGGAGGTCGGTGAAAACATCACACAGTTCAGGACTGCTCCACGAGCTAGTGCTGAACCACATGGCTCATCTTCAAATAGAAAGCATTATAAAAAAAGATAATGTTGAGCCTTTCACAGAATTATACCACTTGTTGTAAAGTGTAGTAATTTTTAGCCTGTATGTGTGACTCATTTAGTACATAGATCTACAGAGGAAAATTACAGATTTCTTGTATGTGTTTTCTGTACTTAGATAAGCTGAAACACACTCTTCTCTTTCTCCTTTTTTTTTTTAAACTAAAACGTTCATAAAACAGTTTTATTACAATATCTATGTGAACTATGTAGCAAAAACGTTTTAGAAATGACAGCAAATATTAATGGGCATAGTGTGGGAGCTGGGAGTAAGATAAAGATGTTTTAAAATTGCCAAGTTGACTTCAAGCTGATGCTACCATTTTAGATGCCTTGTCTTTGAGATTATCTTTCCCTTTTTATTTTTGTACACCTGAAAAAAATGAACTTTAAACTTTTTTAAGCTAATTGGAAACTAATCTTCAATTTGAATTCTGTTTAAATGTAGAATGCAATTTAATTATGCACAATACTTGGCTGGTATTTTAAAATGATGAGTGTCTTAAGATGATTGTTATTTTTAAAAAAATAGACCAATACTGGAAATGAGCACCATAATCTTGTCACTGTCTACCAAATACATGAATAATTGCACTGAATGAAATTAATAACATTTAGTGACAGTTACATATGTAACAGTTTGTAGTTTAAAGGACTAAAACCGTGGTAAGAACTACTTTAAGATCATTTCACCTGAAGTCTCTACTTCGGTGCTAAAATTATTTAGATCTGCAGTACTATAGTACATTTGTTTGGTTCTTTACCACTACTGTGCCAATTTCTTTTCTAAAATATCAGCCTTTATGTGACTTCCAAGCCTGTTATGACCATCAAAATCATAGGATCTAATCTCCATTTTAGTCTAAAACTTCAGTGACAAATAGGAGACTACAGAAGCAAGTATTAAAAGAAAATTATATTACAGAGTGAGAAGTTAAGGAGTTATCATCATGTTTGATTTTTTCTTAAGACTGTCAAAGATTAGTAATTGGAAAACCTGAGTTCATGCCTCTTTAAAGAAACCAAAACCTGTTCACAGTTGTTTGAAAAAAAACTGCTCAATAGAGTTCACTGTTTGAAAGCTCTGCACATTAATGGAAAGAAGCATTTCTTTTAATATTAAAAGGGCTGTGGTTACAGACATTAAGGAGGAAAAAACAGATGGATAGGAGGACAGAAAATCTTTCATTCTCCATCCTACTGTGTACCAATTTGTTTTACTCAGCCTTTTACCTAAAAATTAAATAAAGTTTTCTAGAACTTGAAGTCAGGTTTTCCAGAGATTTAAATAATTTATTTCTTCTCTATCCCTCTCAATGTTCTTCTTTAACTTCCCATGTCTTGTATTTGTTTTGAGGGGAGCTGGGTGCATTTAATGGTGTAGTATTCGGTGAGGGATCTGTCAGTTTCCCAATAAATGTTTTCCCCAATTTCAGTGAGTTATCTCAGTAGAGCAATGTGTTTATCAGCAGACTCGCGAAAATAATTTATTGGGTTTTTTCCCCTCTTAGTGTTGAACTTCTTCATTACAAGTTTAGGTTGGTTTTTTTCCCCTGTATCTTGGGGAGGCACAGAAAACTTCTCTGTCTGTATATGAAGGGAAATAGTACACTTGTGCCTGAGCTTAGAACGGTAGTAGCTATCTTCCTGAAAAGAGACAAGCAATATTCAGTACAGGATTCTTAGAAGCAACATGTTTATGGTGCTGTGAAGAGATGCTGTCAGGTGGTGCTCTAGAGTCCTGCCTAGCTTCACCTGGAAGCTTTGGAAGCATTTGTGTTCTTGTGTACTCTGTCTGCTGAAAATTTCTCTGTTTTTCTCTGTTTCAAAATATGTTACGGTGTGTCTACTACTTTTTATATGATTTATTGGAATCCACATGTGCTAGTTTTCAAGTAAGCTTTGTGTCTGCTTATTTAACATTTTTGGAAATCTCGCTGTAGCTTTTATATGCAAGAGAGGAAATCTACCGTACTTTACCTATTGGAGAAAAAATGCTAATAGCAATTTGTGTTATAAAGACAGTAATTATAACAGATTCCTACCTACCCAACTTCTACACAGTTTTAGAAGTTATTCTTTCTACTTTTTCACTTGAAAAAAGAATTGACCATGAGTAGTAGTCACAAGCACATACCTCTGTATTATCTGCTATGGCTTGAAAGTACCAAATACAGAGATTTTGCCAGTCACATGGAGGGAGCACATGCCAGGGATGGAGACCTGTACACCCCATAGACCCACTGAACCTAATGATGACAGTTAATGATAACTTTTTTACTTGATCAATCACTTCTTCAGGGGATGGTTTGCTTCAAAGATCATGATATGTTAACGTGACCTGCTGACCTTTACAAATTGTTTTGGTCATCTAGGAAGAACAAGCATGGCTGTGAAATCTGTCGATGTAAGAAATGCCCAGACCTGCCTTGTGGTAAAATCTGTCCGATGGGCTTCCAGCAGAACAATCACGGCTGCATTATCTGCAAGTGCAGAGGTACGTGCAAGGGCATTATAACCTCTAATTACAACTTATTTTCAAAGCAGTTGGAAGCTAGAACAAAAGAAAAGGAATACTGCACAGAATATCTAAGAAATGAAACCTGGTAACTGGTGGGGGAGCTGATTCAACTTTGCTCAAACAAGTGTATTGTTTTGCAGGTGTTTGTTATTATCTGTGTTCATCTTGGCTTCAACAGAAAGCATTGGCATCATTTTAATAACCCATTACAAAGTCACAAAAATCAGTTCACTATCATTAATAAAAATTAGATCAGGCTCTTAGTAACTACTAGAAATAAGCTAGTTAAGAGGGCTTTTTTTTCAGTAGCAGCGTTCATCTTCACTTCTTCACCATCATCTTTTCTTTACAAACTCAAGTAACCTAAACTTCACCACTTAAAATTAGAGTGCTGTTTCTTGGACACTTTTCAGGTGGTCTCAAGGAACAATGAGTACAGAGAGTGATTACCCAGGAGAAAGGACTAGTATTCTTACACTAAAGGTTTCATGTATGCCACATCCAGAACTTGTAACTACCAAGTTCAGGGTGGAGACTGAGATAAGATATTCATTAGTTGTCTGCTTTATTTCTGTGCTGCTTTTAACATGTCTCTTTAAGGATATTTTCAGTCTGTGTTGGTCTGGGTATCAGACTTCCTTCATTGTTTATCTCCATATGTTGCATTTAATAACTTTTCGTTTTTGCTCCTAACAAAAGATCCCAACTGCTCTTTCACGCTTATTTTCTTTGATTCTTACTTGTGTGATTTCTAGCTATAGGCAAGTAAGTTTGAGTATTTTCCCTTTGCCTTCTGTAAAGACTCCATTCTTAGCTTTTTTAGCAGCTAATTCTTTTGCATTGTACAGAAATGATAAGATATAATAAGACAAGCTATGGGAACATGGGACTGAAAGAAAGTGTACCAGTTTCTTGAAGTCGCTCTCCTGTAGTTGAAGGCAAACATGCAATCGTATAAGTCAGAAGGACCTGACATTATATTTCCTCCACATGGCATACATGCAGACAATTGTAACAAAACTGTAAGACTTATAGCAAAAAAAAAAAAAAAAATCATAAGTGTACCTTGCAGATCAAGAAATAGAGAGAGATTTCACTGATGTAAGCTCCAATATACGACTCTTACTGGACATCAAAATTTTAAAAATTGAACAAGGAAGGGTAACTGCTGAATGGAGTCCCATTGAGAGAAGTCTTATCATTTATCTTGTCATTTGTCTCCATATTCACAATCACCACACTTTTCCTGATTGTAGTGGTATTGTGATGGAATATACACAAGGTGTTCTCTTAGGTGTGCCATCCCAGACTATAAACAGGTACAACTCTTCAGTTAGTAATTATGTGTATGCACACCTTTAAGTCCCTCTCTTAACAAGGATGTATTTTAAAACATGCACAAATATTTAGTGAAAATAACTTGATCCCTCTGTAAGTAGGATTTTTTGTTGTTATGATCATAAGGATACCAAGCCATGGGCATACCAGTTCAACATCACTTCATTAGCAACTTACCAAGAATAATTAGAGCAATCACCAGTATGTTCTGGGGGAGCTGTGACTCCTTATTAAGATTTTGACCCAAAATCCCTAAGTAAGAGACGCGGATGAGTAAATCCCCTGCTTGTGAATTAGCTCCACTTTCTGAATTGCTTCTGCCAGAAATAGCTTATGTTAGGATTAATAGAAGCAGAACCATGGAAGCACAGGGCTAGGGTAGTCCTCTGGAAAACTGAGAGTCCGTTCCTTTGCCCGTGTATAAAATAGAGTGCATCTGGATAATCCTTGACAGATGTTTGTCTAAGATTTAATTTATTAAGAATCTCCACTCTCAATAGAAAAAAAGAAAAAAAAAAACCTCTCTAAAATGATGTTTTCCTATGGCTACCAATATGTGACATTTTAAAATAAATTTTCTAATATTCCTGTTTCCCTTTCTGCAAATTGAGCCGGTTACTTCTTGTGCTCAGCTCAACAGACATGTGGAATAGCTAAGCACCATTCTGTTTAGAATTCTTGCAATATTTACGGGGTTGCAACTGGAATCCCCTAAACATTTTTTGGTTGTTTGGTTGGATTTTTTTCCTATGTCAAATAAACCCAGTTATTTTGTTCTTTCATCACAGTTCAAAAATTGGATATTGTACTTTAGCAGTAGCAAAAACTTCAAACTAGTAGAGATATTAGTACTCCATTTAAATTTACAGTGGTCCTGTATTTGTATCTTAGATCAAACTTGCCTTCTCTGCTGTGGTATCGCATTACTGACTCATTTTTACTTTTGAGCTACTGTAATCCCAGGTCTTTTCCACCATACCTCTAGTTACCCAGTTATTCCCAATTTGTATTTGGGCATTTGGTTTCCTCTTGAAGTATCTTTGGTACTAATTTTAGTTAAAAAGTGAAAACAATCTGGTTTTGAAGTTAATTTTGAATTGTTGCCTGTATGTTTGACTTTTTCCTTCAAATTTTGGACTATACTTTAGAATAGTTTAGGAAAAAATTTGATTACATCAGATACTTTATTAAGAAGGGAAAAGGGCAGTACTATCTAAGGCTTTCGTGTATCAATAATCATTCTAATGTAGGCCAGTATTCCAATGATATTAAGTCAAATAGGAATTAATATATAATCTTATACGAAAGTATAAAAGTATAGTAACTGAATGTAATTTTTTTATAGTATTTCTGTTTGTGCAATAGGATAAAGTCTGTTTTAAGAAATATTTTGTCTTTATGCCACGGCTTCTCTTTTTAATTCACAAAATGGTATACTAATGTAATTTCTGTGTATTAGGTTCTTATTCTGATAACATGCATCAAACTAACTTTGTACCATCTGTTTGTGGTTGTTAGACCACCTTTCATAGATCTGCCACAGCTGAAGAAGGGCTGACCTACATGTTAGTAAAAAACCAACCAATCAAAAACAACAAAAACCCCACATTACTAAAATTACATATAAACATTACTAATCTTCATACTGCATCCTTTTTTAAACAGAAAACAAAATAAGCAACTTAATACAAATAAAGTTATATATACATAAGTGTCAGCAGAACATGGTTGACCTACCACTGAAAACAAGTCAGTTCACTGACAAACTGATCCTAAATCCTTCATCATCATAATGATGTGGGCAAGGGAGTGTTGGGCTCTAAATTCACTCTGCTGATTAACAAAGAATATATTGAGGCTGTGTCCTGCAGCACTTAAATACCTCCTAAGATATGAATGAGACTTTATCCTCCCTGGACCAACTGCTTGCATGTGCTGGCTGAGTGCAAGTAATGCAGCAGTCCAAGTTCCTGTATTCTCATCTCAGTAAAAAAATTGTCAGAGCAGTTTTCTTCCAAGCATCTCATTTATCATAGTAATGTAAACAAATTATTTCTCATAGGTGTTTTATGAAATATTTTCACCATTTGAACTTGCTTGTAAGTTTTTGTCATTTGTGATATAACACCATCCTTAGCTCTTGTAAATGCTTTTATATTCTACTTGCTATCAGATGTCCACATTATAATCTAATACACTGTAATAGTTAAATCTTTCATTTTAGATATGTTTTGTGCTTTCTGCTATTTCCCTCCATTGCATTTCTCTTTTTTTTTTTATATTATTTAGCCAGTACTGCATTTCTGTATGATTAAAAACAGTATAGGTGCAACAGAAAGAAGTGATTATATTTTCCAAGGTAATACAGTCTGCTACATCCTACCATCCCCTTCAGTATACCTTTTAGTTGTTTCATGTGTGGTGTTACTTTATTTCTAAGTGCCAATGATATAATTATTATTCACTTGGTCTTACATGTGCTTTAAAAATAAATGCAATCCAGGCATGAAGCTGGTATGTTTTTTTTGTTAAGCAACACACGCTTATCAGGACACTTCATTTTCCTTTGATTTTGTGCAGAGGCAACCGCTTCTCTTATGCCTCCCGTCAAAACAGGCTCTTGCCTGTCAATGGATGGGCGCCGACACGAGAACGAGGAGAGCTGGCATGATGGCTGCAGGGAGTGTTACTGTCACAATGGAAGGGAAATGTGTGCCTTGATCACCTGCCCTGTTCCCAATTGTGGAAACCCTACCATACATCCAGGGCAGTGTTGCCCATCGTGTCCAGGTAACATGCTTTCTTCGATATGCTTTGTAAGCAGGTTTCATTTCACATGTGTTCTGTTTCCTAATACATGAAAATAATCTCATGCATCATTCAGTAATAGGCATATATGAAGGTTTCTATGCCCGAATATAACATGATGAGTGGCTTTCATTAAGATCTCAGATGTGGAGGGTGGGAACTTAAATAAAGCACATGCATGTTGTGGATCCTAACACATTGAAACCTTTAAACTAGAAAAAGTTTCTATATTTGCTATTCTATAACAGCAAATTCATACGTACACACAATTTTGTTACCTATAATGAAAATGTAACGGCTTATTATAATACTTGCTTTTTTTTTAACTTGAAGTGGCGTTTTATTAAAATTATCTCCTGGTCTGTGTTTCACAACCCCTCAAAGGAGAACACATTTAAATGGATGTCTTAAGTAATTGAACATTATGATTCTGTGTTCTAAGGGAAGGCTTCTGTGCCACCAGCAATAGAAGATTTTTTTTAATGCTTTTTGTGAGAAGGCCAGGTACATTTAATGTTGCGTTCCAATGCAATTCTAATAATAAAGTGTTAATATGAAAGACATCTGTGAAAGAAGCTGGAGTGTGGATGGAGTTTAAGATTAATGCCCTCTGTCTTCAGAATGGTTCCTACGATATTTTACATGCTAAATAGATTAATTTGTAATACAGTGATACTGTCTATGACTTTACTGGAAGTCATGTTACAAGTGGGAACAATGAGGCTCATGATATTACTATAAATATCAAAATGGTAAGACAGCACTGGCAGGATGTAAGCAATTACAAACTGTTTCAAGTTCTTTGTAAAAAACTGGAAATCCTAGGGGCAAATTAATCAGTCGGATCCTCTTTCTGAAGGTGGCAGAGATATCCTCCTTATCCTCCCTAAGACCTAGGATAATCGATCTCTTTAGATCTTGTAGACAAATGGTGATCTCCAGCCCAGTTCACACCTTGTGGTAACTGGAAAAACATAGAACCCAAAAAGATGCGAGACTCCAAGAGGCCCGTTTCCCTTTCTCAGTCTGCACCACTCTCCTCCCCTTAGTATCAAGACTGGGTGCTGTGGTTCCTTAGTGTCCTTAGACACCTTAGTGTCTATCAGCTTGGAGCACATTTTTTTTGCTGCAACAGTACACAGTGTGGGTCCATATCACATCAGGTACTGTCATTCTTTCCTTCACATTCACACTCTGTCTCTCCCCTACGAAACCTCAGTGTGGCCAAAAAAAAATAAAATTAAGGAAACAACAAAAAAAAGATTCGGTTGTGAATATTAATCTAGGAGTAGCAGCCAAGCAGCAAACAATAAATACAGAATATAATATACCTGAAGTCATGTCACTGGACAGTGATGTTATTTTCCACTCGCACTACCTGGAATTCAGGGCTGCACAGAACTGTCGGAGTACCTGCAGTAGTCACGCCCCTTTTCACAGTGATTTGTGTGTTATTGTAGGGGATGGTATATATACTTCATATGGATGGGGACAGGTTAGCATGTTAGTCTTGCAGTAGGTAAACATTCAAGATTCAAAATTTAAAATGTAGGAACGTTTTTCCACTTCCAGCAATTCTGTTATTAGGTCCCAGGACTCATTCCTAATTTCACTCCTCTGTCAGCGTACTTCTGCGTATTGATTTACCTAACACACGCAGAAAACCTCAGAGATTTCAAATAAGAGTAGTTTTAATTTTGGTCTTTCAGCAGCACAGGTCGCTAGTTAATTTGTGTAGGGAGAATGAGTTTGGGTAAATCCATTCATACGCCTAATATTAAGTTTGCAGAAGAAAGATCAGTATGAGGTTAGCAGTGCCTGTCTTCTCATGCTGTACATTTCTTGTGGATGGATCAGTGTTTGATTCTGAGCGCCAGCAATGTTGGTCTCTTGCGTAAAATAGCAGTTGCTTACCCAGTAGTGTCTGTTCCTTTGAGATACAGTGTCTGCGTGGGTTTCTCTGCCTGACGTTTTTCCTGCTTTGATGGTACTACTCAGCCAGCTTCTGTGTTACCAAAGTCGTACTTGGTGTAAACTTCTACAATGCTAGGGCAGACACAGCAGTTTTTAAAGTGATTGCATATATAAGTATATGGATGAATATGGCCAAATTAGTCCCAGTGTGGTTTTGTTTCCCCCACTGAGGTTTTATATTTGTTAGAAATGTACTTCTGATTCTATTTTGCAATGTATTGATTCCCCAGTGATGTTGTTAAATAAATATCATGGCTTTCAGTAGATAGGAAAGCAGTTTAGAATTGTGAGACTGTGAGCACGTCACTCAAATGTGTCTGGTGTAAGGATATTGAAATAATTAGCAATCCTGACATACTCAGTTTTGAATAGCACTGTTAACCTATCACAGGGAAGTAGCAGCTCTCAGAGGAAGCAGAGCTCTTTTTTCAGACTGAAAAAATTGTTTGCATTCAATTCCATATTTAGTTAGTTTTCAACACAGCAAGATATACCTTGACTGCTACGACATTCCGTATAACCATCTTTCTATATATTAAGAGGTTAAAGTGGATTGTTGCAATGTTTGTGAAATGCTCCAGGTTTCCTGCAAGATTTAGAAAGCCATTAACTGCTAGTGATTTGCAGAACGGTGCTATCCAGAAAGTGGGTATTTGGCTAGTTGCTCCGTCAGGAATATAGTAGTTGTGCATTTGTAGCAATTCAGTTGCAGTGATACATCATTATCAATGCTGCTAAGGGAGCAGAAAGCAATACCACGTGTACAGCTGTACTATCTGTTTATGCTTTTCTGAGTATGAACAGTTTATGAGCCGTAGTAGAACAGGCCTGTGACTTTGCAGAGAACTAAATACAAAGAAGATGACTCAGGAAATTTCCAGAAAATAATTAGTATTTCCTTTGCCATGGTGAGTTAGGATGACATTGCATAAAGTGTCATCTATTGTCCCAGCAGAAATATAAAACAAATAGCTGGTCTGCTGCCTTGTCCCAATCTCACTGCAGGTAAATGCTACTGAATCACATCGAAGATTAATAAATGGAAGCAGCAGAAGTACAGCATAAGCAAATCAGTGGAAGATAAAATAATTCCTTGAAAGAAAAAAAGTGCAAGTACTTCATGAATAGAGTAAGATGGGCCAGAGTCAGGTTCCTTGAGTTCTATTGATCATTCTTCAGAAATGAAAAGAAATTGAGTCATGTCTTCTACGTGGCAATGTCATAGAGCAAAGGGCACACACACAGGTACAGCAGGGCTACGAATGTGGAGAGAAGCACATGCGCTTTGTGAGCCCTGCCCTGCCTAAATGACTAGAGGAGCTGCTATCCATTTCATTTTTCTGTCCTTAACCAGGTTATTTGGATTAGGATGATATTAACATTAGGCATCTTTATAATTAAGTAGAAGAGAGGGACCTTCAGAAAGTGGTTGAGAGATGTGGAGATGTTACCTGGAAGTCACTTTCTCTTCCCCTCCATTGATAGCACAGAAAACCTCAGGCAGCTCAGTGCTTAACGTAGGCACCTAAATTAGTTGTCTAGTATTAGATGGATTGAATTCAGGCTGAAGGACAACATCGCTTATAAGCCTGAAGCTTCATGTCGCAGCATGTAACGTTCAAAGTCATGGCTTCTGTGGTTGAGTAAAACATGCTATGTGAGGCATCTCAACTCCTATACACAGTGCAAGGAGAAAGCTGGTGGACTCACTCCAGCAAAGCTACCAGCGTGCTGAGCTGGCAACTGTTACTGCCCTTATTGTCCCTTATGTGGGGATGGGCTCTAAAGCATTTTAAGCAGGCTAAGAAGATGTAGTTTGTGGTGTAACATTTTCTTGATAGTAAGTGCTTAAACACTTTCAAATTGCAGGGCAAGTTTTTTTTTTCTTTCAAAACACCAAAAGGCAAAGAGAGTTCCTCCATGTTTTTAATACCCCCGGAAACTGGAGGACACTGAACAAGGGAAACAGTTTCAGTTCCTTTCTTCACTTGAAGGAGGTCAAATCTATTCTCTAAACTGCCTGGGTTAGAGGCTGGGTGAGTCTTGTAGTCAGAGCTGTAGAGATAATGTAATTCATTGTTTGAAAAGGTATTAAGGTTCATTTGGTGAGATACAGTCACTGGAAATAAGAGTTTACACACTGTGGCATCTCTTTGGGTCCAGATTTTAATTCAAAGACTGCAGATAATAATTTTTTTTTTTAATGGAACAAAGTGATGCAGCACTTCCACCGATGTTAAGTGCTTATATATTTTTAGGGGATGGGGGGGGGAGAGGTTCTGGTTTTTTTGTCTTTTTTTTTAATCTGGCACCAAATGGTTCAGACATGCATCACCTAGGAAATTTAAAGGCAGGCAGTTAAATCTGGGCTTCCTAAATCCCAGACAGGAACCATTCTTATCTGTCCTTTCAGGAATTGCACTGCTGCTAATATTTAGCAGTTAAAAAACTGTCTGATTAGTATGATTTTTCAGAAGCTGACAGTTGCCTCTTAGAGTTCCTACATGACAGGTTGGTTTAATTTTTTTCTGAAATGCTAAGAATGCTTGATTATTTCTGATTTATATTAACTAGCATTTATTCAGGCTGATTCTCAAATTGTTTCTTGTTTATATTTTTTCCATTTGCCATCAGATGCAGGGGACATAAAGTGAAAAGGGAAATAAAGTTGAAAGGGTTTCATTAGGAATACATTTATACCTGCCTTTGTTATTCCTAATATTTTCAGTAACAAAATTATTAATTTGGGGTATGTTTTTTAATCATTACAGTCATAGTTGATTTTGCATGTCTTCCAATTCTGTTTTTCCCAGATGAAATAATTGTGCAGAAGCCAGAGCTCACCAGTCCATCAATCTGTCATGCTCCTGGTGGGGAATACTTTGTAGAAGGAGAGACATGGAATATTGATTCTTGCACACAATGTACATGCCACAGTGGACGTGTCCTGTGCGAGACTGAAGTCTGTCCACCTCTTCTCTGTCAAAACCCCACCCGCACACAGGACTCCTGCTGTCCACAGTGCCCAGGTATATATTGACAATCAGCTTTCGTCAGAGTCCTTTCTTGATCTGAGAATGTATGATGTGAATATCGAATGCTTCCGTATGTGCACAGTTGGTTGTTGTGGTGCTTTGTTCTTTAGCAGTTTAGAGTGAGAGACTGCAGTCCTCTATTTCAACTGCAAAACTTGACTGTATGCAAGAGATATCTTAAATGTAAGGGGAGTTATGACCCTGGAGTTTGAACATCTTCTTTGAAGGAAATCTAATAATGTAAGGGTTGCATGAGTACCAGAATCCTTAGTTGGAAGGTTAATGAAATATACACTGGCTCGTTTATGGAAAGATGCAGGATTAGAGAAGCTTTGAAAGTAGTCAAAGTGCTCTGCAGATACAGGCTTGTTTCTTTCTTTTCCTTTCAACATGCCTTGGTTTCTATGAACCTTTTTATTACTATCTTGTTTATTTGGGGTTTGGTCTCAAAACCACTTCTATTTGTTTTTACCTTGTCCTGGTATGATTTGAGAGTGACTTGAAGGCAACTGAGTAATATCAAAGCATTCCAGCCCAGCAGGTGTGCTAGATTACTCCTAGACTGCCTCACAGTGTCGAGAAGGTAACAGGATTTGCTTTCCCCCAAGGAAAGAGATGCAATTATAAATGGACAGGAATTGCTATTTTACATAGCAAATGGGGGAGCTTATTGCAGTGAAAGTTTATGCCAAACCTGTGAATCGTATGTAAACTGACTGAGAAAATATTTGTCCGTATTAAAACCAAAATCTAAAAATTTTACTACAGAAAAAAAAAAGCTTTTTCCATTTATTCTACAGGGTGTTTGTTGGGTATTTGGGGTTTATATTTCTGACAAAATTTTTCAGTAAAAAATCTAGCCAGTTCTCCTGACTTCCATTTTTCTCCTTATTAATAACAGTGAACATTCATGTTGCTTAACATCAAAATACTGTTTGGAGAAGCTGATCTTTCCTCACTGGCTATATAAGGAGCTCAGTCTCATAACTTACACAGTTAGACTGAGAAACTGATCTGAGTCTCCTTATGAATCCCTTTATCCTTCTCCTTTTCTCATATGTTCTCTGCACATACAGTCATATTTCTTGATCCATAACGTCTGTTAAGATACAGCTTCATTGCAGAAATATGTCTTTCCCATGTGCTGGCATGAAAATTAAAGCATACCCATTGGCATCATGCTGTAGCCCTATGAAGTTCCATTTGTTCCTCAACAGCCTATAATTAGCTCAAATCTACTAGTGAAGGCAACAGGAGCATAATAGCTTTTCACTTTGCATCATTCAAGGATCTGAACTGGCAAGGCAGAAGCTGGGATTCAAGTTTTAGATTTAAAATTTAAGCTCTTTAAGATGAGTTCCTATATACCATTCATTTCAGAGCATTCAAAGTGGCTTTGTGAGGGGCTGCTTCTGGTGGTGATTGTTTTTCATTTTGCTGTCCTTTATTCTCTTTTCTCTTTTTTTGAGTAAACTCAATGAAGGTCTACATAAACTTTGTTTTAGAGCACATCATAAGATCCTCATCACGTGTAAGGACTGAATAGATATACGGCTCTGTCCTAGTCCTTCTGAAGTAGTGAGCCAATGTGTTACAATTCCATTGTGTTCTTCAAGAGCAAACCCTCTTTTGAGGAAATAAGAGAGAAATTAGATACTGTAGTTAAATAACTTATTCTGTTTATATTTACAGATGAGCCTCTTCAACCCTCTTCATCAAGCAATGAGAGCATGCCCAGTTATTGCAAAAATGATGAAGGAGATATTTTTCTGACAGCTGAGTCCTGGAAGCCCAATGTCTGCACTAGCTGTATTTGCATGGATGGTGTGATTAGGTGCTACTCTGAGTCCTGCCCACCGGTATCCTGTGAGAGACCTGTTTTGAGAAAGGGACAATGTTGCCCTTACTGTATTGGTGAGCAAATAAAAATAGTCGATAACTTGCTGTTCCCTTCTTGGGAATAAACAAGAAGTTTTATTTCCAAATTGAAATATGTTTTCCCTGTTTTGGGGAGACGCAGTTTGTGCCTTCAGTAGAGCTGGAGCTTGGAGGATCATGATTTGTGATTTTGAGGTAGAACTGAAGGAAGATATAAATTTAATTTGCCTACAAACTTGAGAGACGTCCTTAAAACTTGGTAATATACCAAGTTCATTTGCCCTTGGAAGTCTACTTAGATTACCAATGAGAACATTTTGAGGGGAAAGTACTGTGTTACCCTATTACTAATTTTTCATTATGGTTTGCATACAAAACGGGGCAGAGTTAGAGTTTCTTTGACAACTGTCTTTCTGCAGGCTTTTCTTCCAGTGATTAGCTTTGCAACCATAATGATCATTTTAATGTGGAATACTTTTTAACATTAAAAAAATACAGAATGTTTGCGGAGCTGGACAATCGAACCAGTAGAGTCAGAGCATGAGCATTAGTACTGTACTAGAGAATTCTTTAGGTAAAGGAAGGAATGCACCACAGGGACTAGTGCCTGTGACTAGTGAACTAAAAAATAAGACCTCTAGAACTTTGTGCTTACACCTCGCCCATCAGGTTTGCAAATATACACATGCAACATGTAGATATGGCTTTAATTAATTTACTTTGAATCCCATATAGTTGCACAATATTGCAAATACTTAAATATGTGAGATGTAAAAACTTAATGAGTTGTTTTTAGTGGCAACTGCTCAGCAATACTGAATACAGAATCCAGATTTTAACTAGTGCTCAGATATGAAGACTTTCAATGATGATACATTTTATTAATATAAGCTGTAATGTCTTGACAGTATGTTTTGTGGTCTAAATAACTGAAATTCACAAGAACTTACTTTTTTAATGGTGTCTATGAACTATATTCTCTTGCCTGTAACAGATGTAAGGTCATGCACTTAATTTTCCTGGTTCTTACTGTTTTACTCTTCATTTCTGTGAAGCACATTTTTGTACAGGTTCTTCCTTACTATTTTCATGTAATAGTTGATAAAATATTTAGTAAGTAAACTCTGTGGAAACAGGCCATCTTCATTTATTGGAATTTCAAAAACTATGCAAGGTTTTAGCACTATATTTTCCTTCTTTCTTGATCCAGATTTGGTTTATGCCTAACAAGTTAGTATAGATTCAAATTCAAAATTTTCTAGGCATTGGAGGCTTTGTTGTTGTCCAACTCCTCAAACTCATCCTGTATTTTCAATGTTCTTATTTCTCATGCAAAGAAAGATTAATTTGAAACAATAACCTTCTACTTTAGAGAGGATAAAGGGATATCTAGTTGATGAGAGACAAGATTAGTCTTCTGCAGAAAACGGAGCAATGACTGTTTGTTTGTTTACCAGATGAGATTGATTTACTGGTGCAGCTAGAGGAAATTTGAGAGAAGGCGGGTAGAGCTAGACACACTATTCTAAACTCCATTTTTGCATGTGGGTTTCTTACTGCAAGTCTCCCTTGTTTCCACTGTCCTTGGGTTGTGGCCTAGTGTTGTGGCCTTCATCTTCATCCTGTGCTTATACTTGCACCAAAATGGGCAGACAAACGGGGGGAAACACAGAATAATACTTCTTAGGACTTAAAAGTTTCCTCTCAAGGTTCAAAGTGTAACACTGCTATTGTGATTTTACCCGTGTTCATTCTTCTAAAAAACATTTACTGTATTAAATTGTGATGTGTTCTTTACAAACTTGCAAAAGCCTGAGCAAGTTAAAGGAGTTTTTCAGCCAGACTAGCTGCTGAGTTGAAGAAGCTGTCCTGAGCTGGGTGAGGTAGCACTTGGGAGCAAATCAGTGCTGAATACACAGGGAGTGCTCAGCTTTAGGTCTGCAGAGGTCGTGAGTGGTAGAGGGCTGCTCGGGCTGTGTGCCTCACCCTCTCCACAGCCATACCTACTTTCTGACCAACACAGGGCTCCACTGCTCCTATACGCCAACATTCATGTCATCTGTGGAAGAGCCTAACGTGCCTTCTGCAGCTTGCAGCCACCTTTTCCTCCCAATCTTCCTTTCCCTTGTCCACCCTCTATTCACTTACAAAATCTTCTTTTTGGAGAGGTTGAGACCCGTACTTACAGCCATGGAAGCCATGGGATACCCATATCAAGAACCTCTGTAACATTTGCGCATTTCAGACAATTCCATTAGTATTTTCACAATAGTACTTCTTGCTGGTCTCCTTTTGCATTTACATTTGCTCTGTCCAGATCTGTTGCACTGGTCTGCTCACTGGTAACCTTGTTATTCCAGATGATGTCAGCCTATTATTTTGGCACTAATTAAAAAGCTGTACTTATGGCCAAATTATTTAATGAGGGTTTTTATTTATATTTGGGAGGTAATTCTAAGTGACATAATCTGTGTGAATGTTAAACCACTATTTCTCTGACAGTTTAAGTTGTTATTTTGTGATTTCATTCTATTATCTCATGCATATGCTTAATCTGCAAACTCGTGTCATCAGCAGGTTTCATTATCATAATTTCTGCTTCTAAGGAAAAAAGGTAGTGAGAAGCTAAGATAAAAATAAGGTGCTGCTTGGCTTTTGGAGGTTCTGCTGTGTAGTTTTATTTTGATTGTCTATAAAGTGCTATATCAGCAAAATGCATCCTAGGCTAAGCAATTCATGACTGTTCTCTCACTGAAATAGAAGGTATACTGCAGGCCACCTAATAGGCTTGCATAGGATGCAACATAAAAAAAACGGTGTATTGAATGCTTAGACAGGAAGTGTAATGCTTTTTTCAAGTGTTTTCCCAAGACTTACTTGCTTCAAGTCCAGGTCCCTATTACATACTGCGTCAAAATCTATCAGAGTAGTTGTTAGTTTTACAGCTCTAAATCTTTGTGAAAGGTGTTTTGGATCCTCACTTCTTTCTGAGGGTTAATATCACACCAATTTCCTATTTCTATAATACTAACTATGAAAAAATATACTGAGTTTGGTTATTGCCCTTTTCCTGAGGTTTTCCACTGATGCAGTTACAGGGAATGATCAGATCCTCCTTGGATCTTTGTTATCATAATAAATAGTCTCAGCACTTCTAGTTATGTCACTTCAGAGTTGCTTCATCCTTTTTGGCATCCAGCCTAATCTTTTCTTCATGATTTTCACAGCACTTTTGATATCATCATTTCATGTCCCAATCATCAGTCCTCTAGCCTCTTGCATGAGGAGAATGAGAAGCAGCACCGGCTAATTATGTACTTCATAAAGAAGCAGAAATGACACTTTTGAACAAAGATTTTCTGAATATGTGGAGATGGTCTTTTAATTATAGCTGGGATTTCTTTGTAGCTATTGTTTTGATTTTGTGTTTGGGGAGGACATCAGATTTATGAGTAATTGGACACGTGATCACATCACTCTGTTTTCCTTCAACAGAAGATACAGTTCCTAAGAAGGTGGTCTGCCACTTCAATGGAAAAACATATGCGGATGAGGAACGCTGGGACATTGACAGCTGCACACACTGCTACTGCCTGCAGGGTCAGACTCTCTGCTCCACCGTCAGCTGCCCACCCCTCCCTTGTGCTGAACCCATCAACGTGGAGGGAAGCTGCTGTCCCATGTGTCCAGGTGATGTGATATCGCAACCCAGATTATTGTAAGGCTGGTTTTCCAGCACCAATAGTAAGGTTTTTTTAATTGTTTTTAAACATCAGTCCGTGTTTGAACAGTATCAAGAAGACAAGAGACATTTAGACTTCAGGAAAATGACTGTTCTTAACAGATAAGGCATATTGTGCAAATACATAGTTTGAATTTTACTTATTCTGAGAACTGGGAACTCTAAAATTAGTTGCTTGTCCCTGCTTTGTCTTTTCACAAGGTTGTGGAAATACATCAGTGAAGTAGGAAAATGAATATTCTTATTCATCTCTGCAGGTTCTGTGAGAGATTTTCTGTTTTTTCCGAGTCTGTTACTTTTCAACTATTGCATTGCTTTATCACAGGATCACAGAATCATCGTGGTTAGAAGGGACCTCTGAGATCATCGAGTCTAACCACACAAAAAAAACCCGAAAAAACAAACCAACAACACACACAACACCCCACCACATCACACCCACCCACAAACCAATAATCTTGGGCACTACAGCGTGCCCTGAAGAGCCATGTCTACAGGTTTCTTAAATACCTCCAGGGACGGTGACTCCACCACCTCCCTGGGCAGGCTGTTCCAGTGCCTGACCACCCTATCAGTAAAGTAATTCTTCCTTATATCTAATGTAAACCTCCCCTGCTGCAACTTTAGACCATTTCCTCTGGTCCTGTCGTTATTCCCTTGGGAGAAGGGAATTATTTATCATTTTAACTTGGTTTAAAAGTAATATGAAATTATCTTAGGTATGGACACAAGGGACATAATTGCGACTGGTTTTTAATGCTAGTCCTGACATACTTCTGCAGGAGTTTGCTCATCTTAGTCAGCTGGTAACTACTTCTGACAGGACATCTGGGGAGATTCAGCAGTATCCCATCTTGCAATTCTCCTGGTTTGAGGATTACAAAAAAAGGAAGGCGGAGAAACCAGCAGTGACAGTTTACATATCAGTTGGGAAGCGTAGCCTTCTCTTGATATTTCTGTTGTTTGGTGTCACAGAGAAGCATGGCTGTAGTGAAGTGTGTATTCTGAAATGGTACTTTCAAGAGCAATTTTTTCCACACAACTGTATCATCCCATTCATATTAGGATAGTGATAATGGCAGCAGGCAGGTATCCTGTATACAGTACGAAACAGGTTTTAAAACAAAGTCCCAGACTAGTAATGGTGAAAATTCTGAAACAAATTGAAGTATTCATAGGACAGAGCACTGCAGATGGCAAAGTGTATTTTCTGAACTAAGAGCAGCACTGGGAAATTAAGCAGCCTGTAATTTTTGAAACACATTTCTTTCATTTCACAGAGATGTATGTACCTGAACCTACTAACATCCCCATTGAGAAGACAAATCATCGAGGAGACGTTGAACTAGAAGTACCACACTGGCCAACACCAAGTGAAAATGACATCATCCACATTCACAGAGGTAATATTTGATATAAAATGGGCTAACTTAGGTGTGTGTTTATTCCCCATGTTTTAATGCATCTACTTGTTCTATTCAGGTAGCATCTGTGTAATGAAAAGGTGGTTATCTGATAATATTCTTCAGTGCAAAACTCTTACATGCATTTTCTTTGAGTAAAAATGAGTCATTTATGCAATTTGGTCTCATTATCATTCCATCTTGAGCTTGGAAGAAACATCTGTGTTGGTATGATACACTTCTGTACAATTAAGTATGCAATAAAATGATGAATGAGTGATTCTGCAATGTCTTTTCTGACACAAAAACTAGAAAGCAGGCTGTTGTCAGGCCACTGGAGTAGATGGACCTTCATTCCATCCATTTGACATTCTTACATTGATAAACAGAAACAGGGAAAAATGTATCAAAACATATATCACAGACAAATACCAGACACAAAAAAAAAAAAAAACCACTTCATAGGTACAGTGACACAGACCTAATTAAGTGTAAATCCATCTAAGATGTAAATTTTAAATTTGTGCTGAAATGTTTATTCCAGGGTAGGGGAAAACACTCTATGCCACAGTCTTTGTTAACCTTTTCTAATTGAAGGACTACCGAAACTTGTATTTATATTTTGTTTAAGCCAAGGATGATCTCATAGCATAGTATTGTTTGGTGGTTAGGAGAAAGGACACATGAAATGCAACCGCTTTACAAAATTGTAAGCTTACCCTTTTTTAATTACAGCATTTTCATTTCTCACAGGCATTAGGCTTGCAACTATCCTGGCTGAAGATTATAAACCACACTGCAATTTGTGTGGGAGTGTTGTATATGTCATTGAAAATTACCATTCTTTGCAACTGCATGTAAAACTTGCTACAGTCTAGTACACTGCCAGTGGTCTGTTTTCACAGGATGAGTGGTGCGAGTATTGTAATGTGTTCTCAACAAATGAGAGAGCATACACATCATGATTGTCGTACCAGTTTCGGTTTTATTTTTTTAAGGGCTTTCATCCTAAGACTTCCAGGTTTTCCTCAGTATAGAAACACAGGCTGATTTTTTTTTATTTTTTTTTTTTTATTTATCAAATAAGATGATGCAAACTCAATTAGGCTAAGAGGTTATTGTAGATTTGCTTGTTACTGCGCTTTATATTCCATCCCATTTCCCCTCTTTTTGATGGCCTTTTCCTGGCTAATATAGTCACTATATAAGATACAACAGTTGTTCTAATTTAGAATAAAGTGACATTTTAGGAGAGAAAGTCCAAATTCATGTGAGGGACAACATCTGCGACTGAGACTTTCATAATTACATTCTTCTTGATGATGGTCAAGGCCCATTTATAATCACGAACAAATGCTCACATTTGCCTTGCAGACATGAGTCATCTCCAGGGAGAGTACAGAAGTGGCAGTGGACCACACCCAAGTGAAGATGCATCGATCAGCTCTGTGGCCTTGGTGACAATTCCAATCACAATAGCGCTGTTACTGATCATCGTCCTTCTGCTTGTCAACCAGAAAAAGCAGTGGATTCCAGTGTCCTGCTACAAAGCTCCAACAAAGGTGCCGTGTTTATGCCTGTTTCCAGGCCTTCACTTCTTTTGCAAAATGAGATTAACTGGAATATTGTGTAGGATGCAGTTGAGTTCACATCATGTGAACACTCTTTAAATTATTTTCTCCTTATGTCTTAAGCCATTTTATACCAGTCAGTCTGTTGGTATTTATTTAGTCTCCTAAATTATTTTTTTCGCTATCAAATAAAACCATTTCCTGCTCCATGTAGTAATGACTCATCAATAGATAGAAATAAAGCTCAGCAAAAAAATGTAAAAAAAAAAATCGGACCTTGTATATGTGTAGGTAGATACATGCCATTTTCTTATCTGAAATCACACTTTTAAGAGGATGTTTTTGCTTTCTTAACTTTCATCCACTTTAAAAGTCTTGTCCAACATCATGTACTGCATGTACTAGTAGTGTTTATCATGTTTCCTAATAATTGGTTCTAGGATTAATATTTTAAGAGAGATCTCAGGAAATATCTACCAATTAGGTATTCTGAGACTACCGAGAAAAAAAGGAAGAAGCAGGTAGCTTGGAAATGAACAGTGAAAAGAGCATTGTTTTGATTTGAGTAATAGTTCCATCAGCAGACTGAGCCCTTGCTCCATATTCAAATGCCATTCATATCAGTTCCCCAATTTAGCCCAGGTACACTTCCTAATTCAAATCTGTCACTGCTGCAGAGCTTTTTTTGTAAAAAAAAAAAAAAAAAAAGTCATTTCCAAAAAGCTTACAAATGCAGTCAGAGAATAAAGTTAAATTCAGTTGTAATTAAATAGGAAGTATGAGGAATCAATGTTGTTCCATTTCCAGTCTTTCAAGAAGAGTAAGCAATACTAGTTTCTGAATTTTTTAAGGAATGCATTTAAAAGTTAATTTTTAACTCTAATGGATTCACTCCTAAACTTTCAGAAAGGCTGCTCCCATCAATGTGCTGTGTGACAATCACAGCTTTCCAACTGTGGAACTATAATGAATAATTCTACATACTTTTTTACTTATGGAACAAATTTTTTCTCAAACCCTTCTATTGCTGAAACATCTTTTTTTTCAGTTTCACCAAAAGGCATCATCCATATGCTAAAAACGTTCACTTTAAGCTAAAAATGTTCACTTTAAGCCAAAAATGTTCACTTTAAGCCATGTACAGGTTCAATGCAAGACCATGGATATACTGAAACTCAGATTTCTTGTGAGGGTCTTTGTCTTAAATGTGTCTTTATTTTAAGGTTTCTTCAACCAAGTGTCACTTGTTAGTTTCTCCTATTCCTTGCTGGGTGACTGATGGTTCCTAGTACTAAATTTTGGCAAACCTGTTTTGGCTTATGTTCTTTTTGTTCAAAATAGTCCAGCTATTTAATAAAGAACAAATCAACAACTGTGCTTAAATCACATCAATACCAAAAGAAAGATGATAGAAAATTACAGATGGACTGCTCATGTTTAGCCGTGATTCCATTACTATCAGTGAACCTCAGGACTTCTTGGTGAATCCAATCTACAGACTTTTGAAGAGCCAAATGTAAAACATTTTAAAATAATGTTTTGTAATTAATATCTGGGTAAAAAAAACTTTTTATGATAAGGGTTACTGAATGTAAATTTTTAGCAATAAAAACCCTTCTGATTTAAGTCTTAGAAAAAGAAGCTACATCTGTGGAGACTGGAATTTTTAGATTCACAATCCACTTGTATGCTTATAGCGTGAGCATACATACACGTTGTCACCATATATCCATCGAGCACGCTTACTGCTTGTCCTCCTTCATGCTTAGCCCGTAAACATTTCAGGTAGTGCATACCCAGCATTGTTTCACTTTCCTCTCAGCTGCAGAATCTTTCAGTTGGCAGATTCTCAAATGGAGAGATAGCAGGACTGGAAAGCCAGTACACCGAGTTCAGCTCTTTCTTTGAGCAGTATTTTATCTGCATTCACACTTGTAGATCATTACAGATTCAAACCTAGCTTACGTTTGCCTGAAATGAAATCCTCTGTTCTACATCTATAAGCAAGTAAGGACAACGGTACCAAGTGCCACATCAACACTGGCATTTCCACAATAACACACTGCTTTGAAGGGTGTAAGGCCTAGGAAATACTAGATAAAAGGTGGATAATTTCCTAATTAAGGTAGTAATACATAAACCACCGGGGAAAGGAATATAGAAGGATGCTGTAGGACACCCCATGCCAGGATTAACTATAACAACTGAGATCTGTCCCATTCTCTTAGAGGAATTGCAGGCAGGAACCAAAGCATTCTTGAAAATGATCAGCAGTGAAGTCTTTGGAAGCAAGCTGCTGCACATCTAGGGCAGCAAGGTTAAGCCCGTGTGTGGTGCTAGACTAACAGAGAACAGTTTGACCAGTCCATGTGGGATATAAGAAGATGAAATGTGGGAATTCAGAAGATGAAAAATGGTGATTCAGAAGAGTGTTGTTCTGTTATTGTGCCTGGCATAAGATTTTAGCAAGTTTAGCAAAATTCCACTCTTTCATTGCTAATTTGATTTTGTTTTGTGCATATGGACTTGAATCACAAAGACTTTTTAAATATGTGTGGAATACAAAAATTTTTTAATTTACTTAATATTGCCCTTCTGTTTTAACAGCCTTCTTGCCTAAACAATCAGCTGGTATACGTGGACTGCAAGAAAGGTACCATGGTCCAGGTGGACAGTTCTCAGAGGATGCTAAGAATTGCAGACCCAGATTCAAGATACAGTGGATTTTACAGCATGCAGAAACAGAACAACCTACAGGCAGATAATTTCTATCAAACAGTTTGAAGAATTGCACCCTTGCCAAGGATTTAAGAAAGAGAGAGAGAGAGAGACTAAGTCTGCTATTAAAATAAAACTAGAATTGTGCACTTGCTTAGTGGATTGTATTGGATTTGTGACTACATGTACAGCTCTAAGATCTTACTGGGATGAGCTCTGACTCCTGCAATGTGCCAGAAAAAGCATTCCCACTTTTCCTTGAGATAACTGACCAAGTGTTTTCTTAGAACCAAAGTTTTAAAACTTGTTAAGATGTATTTGCTTGTAACATAGCTATAGAGGTTTTTTGGGAGGGGGAATCAGGGGCTAGGGGTAGGCAATGAGGTAAAAGGAAGCTTCAGAGAAGAAAAGCTGGTCATGCTTGGCTGGAGAAGAAAATGAATAAAGAATACTACCGAGCAGCAGGATAGTAGTTTTTCTTGTTGCTCTGAAATTGCATCTGTTGCAGCAAAGCCTAACCCCAGGTGAAAAAAAATATGAAAAGGTCTTTTTTTTCCAGCTGTTGCTACAGTAATATACTCCTAGAACAGAATTTGTGACATCACAAGTGTGGTGTAGCTGCAAATATTTTTCTATATGACGAGAAGCTGCAGTAGTTAATGAAATAGCAAGGAAAAGGTTATAGCAGAAAATAAAGGGTGGGTTTATTAAGGATGTATAAAATTATACCTTGTGCTGCTTTTTGTTTTTATTTTTGTTTTCTTCAAAGCTGATTGGCTAGATTAGCCAGACTTCGGCAGAGTTAGCAAATGACTGAGGCCTAAGTAATTCCTGATATGAGCACTGGATCTTTTAACAGCAGTATTGAAGGAAGGAAGGAAAAGTCAAGAACACCATGCAGTTCCAGGGGCTTTTGTTTGTTTGTTTTGTCTGTTGTGGTTTTGTTTTGTTATTTTATATCAATCTCTGGTTGTTCATACAGGAGAAGGAAAAATATTTTTGTTGGACAAAGCTCTTGCTTACAAGAGAGTAAAAAAAAGAGACTGTTTTAAGGTTGTTGTTTTTTTCCTGTTGATGTTCTTATTTACTGGTATGCAGATTTAGAAACTACTTCCATGCTAGGAAGCTGCTTAATTTTAATTGTATATTACTCAAGCACCTTTTTTGAAGCTCAGAAAAAAAGGAGATCATGCTTCTTTAAACTTTAGCATTATAGGAATATTTATGTAAATATAATTATGCTAAAAACAACAAAAAGTATTTGTATGTTTGTGTATATATGTGTATATACAAATGCATGTAGGTATACATCTGTATATATACGTGCATGTGTATATACAGTATACATATATATACTGTATATATAAAATGCTATGTATACAGTATATATTTTTCTATTTTTTTTCTTGTTGAATGTATTTTTATCTGAGAGAGATTTTACCCAGAGCAGAAACAGATAAACAGGCATTCCATATCAATGCTTAATCGCTTGTGAGTTTAGGAAAGACAAGAAAAGAGCATCTCATTCTACCTACAGTTTGATTTGATTTGAAAGTGTTTGTGTGTGCGCGCGTGTGTGGGTGTGTGCACTCTTGTGTTTGCGTGTGTACAGTACGTGCACGATTATAGCAGTAAGCGTTGCTCTTGCTACTTGCTACATTTCAGGGTGTTTCTTATTTTTCTTTTCCTGCTTAGCCTTAAAAAGGCTTTTTAATGAATGCATTGGCTAGAGACACTGATGACAATATACATGCAGCACTAATCAGCTCCATTGAATAACACCATCGGCTCCTGGATTTTCTTTTTGGTTTTCTTTCTTTCCTTTTTTTTTTTTTTTTTCAAACAATTGTTTGAAACAACTACTGGAATATTGTCCACATTAAGCTGGAAGTTTGTTGTAGCTTGCCTCATTTATAACTCTGACTGTATAATACAATGTTAACTTTCCAAACAGGTCTTGGCACTTTTATACTAATTACCCATTTGTGCGTTGCCTTTTTTCTTTTACAAATGCTTGTCATAAGAGACACAGATACCCAGTATGCTTAATGTGAAAAGAAAATGTATTTTTTGTAAAGGAACTCTCAAGTATTGTTGTAAATACTTGGTCAGAGGTTGCTGAACTTTAAAACTGAAAAAAAAACCTAATTTATTATTATAATGACCTAATTTATTAATCTGAAGATTAACAATTTTTTTGTTTTAGAATATCAAAAAGGTGTTCTAGCTGTTCGCATCAAAGAAAAAAAATAAGGTGTATCATTAAGGGTCAACATTTTTTCTGCTTATATAACTTCAGTTTCCAACCACCAATAAGAAAAAATGTAGTCTCCCCAGTGTTTTGTACTCAGTCTGATATTGAAACAGAGATGTTTCTGTCCAGTTACTGCAAAGATTTTGTCAAGACAAAACATCCATTCCTTGCATAAGAGTAAGCAGTCTTTATCCAGAAATTGTAAATGCTTGCTTTTGTTTTACAATCAAGGCCATATTCTGAAAATATTAGCAGGATATAGGACATGGTGTAAAATGTTTTTTATTATTATTATTTTATTATTATTATTTTAAAGATATGATTTATCCTATGTGCTGTATCCATTACACTCTTTTACTTTGGTTCCTGTTGTGCTCTTGTAAGAGAAATGCAGATATAATTTTCTGAAAAATAGATGCATACGTGGCACTCGGAGTGCACTGCGGTTCAGCAGATTGCTTGTTTACTTTTTTAACTGTAAGGCGGTTTCTTGTAATTTGGCTCTTGGCAGCACAATAAAAAAATTTTAAACCTATTGATGTGTATTTTCTTAACTGTTCATATTTATTCCTTCTGTAAACTGGTCCTTGAGACACTAGTTTATCACTTGCTACTATGGTGAGGGTTTTTTTTTCCCTGGGAGTAAGAATTCATATATTGTCCTGCTGACTTCAGATCAGAACAGTTCAGAACATACTGTGGGTCAAGAACAGTTTGCAGTTACAGAAAGTTCTGGGGTTTACACTAAACAATTTTTACGTTAAAGGGATTTCTGGAATTCCAAATAGCTTCAGCATTCAGTAAAGGTCAATCTCTCAAACGCAAAGTGAGGCCTTTGCCTGGCCAGTGAGTCCATGTGGTCTAGTCGTACCTGTTAGCCTATAATGTTCTATGAATTTGTAAATTAATGGACTTGATGTAAAGTGCTGGTATTTAACTTCCTGAGGCAAGGAGGTTTTCAGCTTAACTGCTTGCTCTGTGGAAAAAAAACTGCCTCCTTTTCTTTCTTTGAACCTACCCTCTTGATGGTTTCATTTGATATCCCTGATCTTTTGCAATCAAAGCTGCAGTGGATCAGTATCTATACGCCACCCATTAATGTTGAGAATTTATCTTTCCATTTTTTCTGTGCTGAAAAGCCCAAGATAAGATTCTTTGGGAAATGTTCCACACCTTCTGGCCAACCCTGCCGTTCTCTGTACTTCCCATTCTATTACATCCTTTTGAGATAAAGGGTAAAGGGACTGAAAGTGTCCACGTTGTTCAAATGTGGTACACCATAGATCTAGCACTGTATTTATTTTTTGAATTGGTACTGACCACTGAGTCAATGCTTTTGCAGAGCTAGCTGCAAAATTCAAAATGCCCAAGTAGTAATAGTTACTGCAAAGACCATAATCAACTTTGACTAGGATAGATCAGTATTTTTGTGCAACCCTTTACATTTCCAGTTATTTCCTCTCCCTTGCTAGTTACCTGTTCCAGCATTTTTACTCATTCCCAAGACTATGGCTGTGGAAGACTAGGTCTCCAAGAAAAACATCTTCAAATTCTGCCCACAAACATTTTGCTTCTTCATCAGAATGGAAAAAAAA